>JANHGN010023629.1:12680-24383 GCA_024605025.1 Megaceryle maxima
ACCTGCTCTAGTTGAGGCTGTCCCTGCTCTCAGCAGGGGGTTGGATTAGATGACCTCTAGAGGTCCCTTCCAGCCCACACATTTCTATGTTTCTATGCTCTTCAAGCTGAGACAAACACTCCACAGAGTAGTTGTTACAAGTACCTGAAGGGTGGCTAAGAAAAAGAGGGATTTGCTTTTCAGAAAGTCAGAAATACAGTCACTTCTTAGTAAAGAAGATACTTTCTGCTGTCTGCAGAGACACTAAAAGACTCACCCAGTGCAAGCTCAGCCAAGCTGGAACAGCAACACTCCTGCCACTCCTCTAAGCTCATAAGACCTCACCTTATACTCTCCTCATTCCCCAAACTCAGCCAGCCAAGCAAACCCCCCAGACACTGCTATCATACTTTGCTGCATTATCTGTTGTGCAGTAAGTGAGATCTCTCCCCACCTCCACTTGCTGCTGGGAACTCTACCGTGTTCTGCCAAGCTGCAAAGAAGTCAAGTGCAAGGTTTCAGCACTTAAAAATAAAGTTACCAGCTCCCTGCACCCACCCCCTTCTGCTGAGTTCTGTGCAGTGACATTTGTTAGCTAGAGCTCTGAGCATGCACTGAGTTCTGGGCAATTAAAAGGGCCCCAGGAAAGCAATTCCTTGGAATATCATTGACCTGGATTGCTCTCAAGAGCAGGTAGTAAAATTTTAATTCCACAAGTTATCTGAAAACTTGGACAAGCTCATGGCAGCTGGTACAAGCCCAACATTTCAGAGATGATGTTTTGTGCTTTTAGAGCGTGGCTCACCCAGTCGAACTGTGCACACAGCAGAACAGCCCACGGGCACCCACAGCGATGGGCTCTTCAGCCCTTAGTCACTGGCTTCCCAGCTCTTGTGTGGAACACATGCAGAGTAAGTGGAGCTGGTGGTCAGCCTGATGGGACCACGCTGGGCTATGCAGAGGCTCTGTGCACTGGGGCCTCCTGAGTCACTCTCCACACCGAGCTACCTTTGCAGTCGGGCTGCCGGGCCAGCGCCTGGAGGGACACAGGCCAGCACGGAGCTGCACCTGCTCTGCACAGGATGAGCTCCCTACGGGAGAGGCCAAGCAGCAGGGAAAGGAAAGTGGTCTCCCAGGTTGAAGGAATCCAGTTTGCAGCAGAGGGCTGTCTAATCGCAAAGGGCAGGAGATACAAAACACTGGGAGGGGAAGGAAACAAAGCTGCCAACTGAACAGCCTCTGTATCACAACGTGAGGGAAACTCCCCTCGCCGGTGTTCAAAGGAATCCTTTGCCACCTCATTTCTACAAGCTGTAGTTTTTCCTGCCTTCAAGACAGACTGCACACAAGCAACAATGCTACCCACAAACATTTCTGCACACGGGGTCAAGAAGAATCATCATCAGTCCTTGCGGAGCAGGTTGCTGTTACTCCACCAGCTGCAAACAGGCCTCACACATCCTGCAGCATCCCTTTGTGCAGCCACTGCAGGGAGAGGGCAAGCAGAGACCCCAAGGCTGAGCAAGGGCCACAGGCCAACTTGGCTGCTCTGGGGAAGAACCGGAAACATCACATCACAGGAGTGGGGACATGCTGGCTGCTGCCAGGCACTGGGTGGACTCTTCACCTACTGCAGTTGGGATCCTTACTAGGAGATGCATTGGAACTGGTCTGTGCCCGTGTCCAACTGCTGGAAACTCTGAAACCCCATAGGTACTAACCCCCACAAAGGTTACAGCCTCCTCTGCAGGTCTACACAGTACTGTTTCCAGAGGAAAAGCCATCGCAGTTCTGTGGTTCCTGAGGTTTCGGCTCAGCCACTCCCCCTCCAGGACACAGGATGTTTGCTAGTGGCAATGTGCTCCCCACTGGTGACTCTCTCCTCCACAACCCACTGGAGCTGCCCGCTTCTCTCCTCCACCGATCCTGCCACTCCTGGGTGAGAGCTTCCAGACCTCTCTCCTGGCATCTTCAGATTGTCCATAAGGAGCATCCCATGGTCAGCTTCTCCCATAGCTATTAATGCTTTTTGTTTGCTTCGTATCCAGGTCTCCAAGAAAGTGAAGTAAGGGGATTTCCAAGGGACAAAGTGAGTGATGTGAGCAAGAAGAGCAACCTGAGACAGTGGCAGAAACACCATGCTATGGCCACATAGTCACAGCCTGAACCTCAGCTGTCCATGGGCCCGATTACCTTCAACTGCAGAGTCACTTCCTCCACTGGTACCAACTGTTTGGCTGCTGTCTTTGCCAAGGGAAAGTGCTGCTGATTTCCTTCTTCCATCAGCGAGGAAGTCCCAGCTCCCACCACGTGGGACAGTTCATATAGCTGCATGTGATTTCATTTAACTAGCAGCTGCAGGAAGAATATTTCTTCAGTATTTAGATTAATTCATTCAAAACCGAAAAGCCAATAGGGAGCTGAAACAATAGGAGAGCTTGTCTTTCTTACTTGTTTTAAGAATAACATCCAGATGGGAAGAGACCTAATGAATTTTGGACAGTGCTTTCTCTGAACTTGTAAATACATGCTTGGTGGGATTCTCAAAAAAGACCACAACAGTGTCAAGGAAAATCAAGCATCTTGTTCTGAAGATTTGTTCAATCTGATTATTTTCTAAATACCCCACTTGATGCCTTTGTTCATGGTTAAATACTTTTGTTTCTGATCATGATGGCACAGATTGTAAGTCCTTCAGTTAATTCCTGCCAGATCAGGCAATATTTGCCCTGTTTAGGAAGCCAATTTGGAATGCAAAATACTCTGGGGAAAAAAATTCTAATGCATCCAGCACAAGTTGATATAATAAAGTAAAATGCATATGAAGTAGTGAGTTTGCATATTTCAAAGCCTAATTTTACTTTTCATGCAAGAGACAACTAATGCAGCTTATAAGCAAAACATTAACTAATCAAAAGACCAGTCTCAATTTAGTCTGTAATTATAAAAGAAAAAAGAAAGAAAAAAAAAACCCTAACAGATCCAGAGAGGTTGCTGGTCAGCAAGAAGCACTACTTAAGCATGAAGACTGCATTTAGAACCTTTCAAAGATGTTGATCTGTAACAGGCAAAGACAATGAAGCTTTCTGTAGAGAAGTACAAACACAAAGGTTAAGGCAACTGATTTAAATCACATTTCCCCATTCCTCAATTTTAAACACGATTAGCATTGACAATTTAAGCCACAAACCTAAATCAAACCATCTTGGTTCTTTTACTGGTCTCAGTCCCTCCACAAACTCATCCCCTGACCTGAAGCATAAGCAGATTTGTCTTGTATTTCTAATAAAATCAGTGTCTGGATATTAGTTTTCCAGGTCTGCAGAACTGCCTTGATCAGATTCAGATTCTGGCCTGCTTAGTCCCCATAAACCTGGTAATTATGATTTATATCAGTTTAATGGAGGATTTAAAGAGTTGATCTTTCTGTGCAGCAGCTGACACAATGCAGTACATTTATGACTCGAGAGAGCAATTCCCTCCCAGGAGATGTGCAAATGGCAGAATGGAAAGATGAGCAGAGGTTTACCTCCACCTCAGAAGGGCCAAGAGGAGAGGACTTCTCCCTCTGTCATCACACCTCTGGCTTCTTGTGGATGGAGTAACATTGCATCTTCATTTCCAGGGCTGTTTTCCTGCACAGTGAGAGCACTAAGCACTGAGAAAGATGCCATTGCAAAAATACTCTGACCAGGAAACCACCACTGACAGCTCTAACATTAGGACAAATGTCATGTTTCTTCCAGTCTTCTCCACAACAGTCACCAACTACTCAGATCAAGAAACAACAGAAAAGCATATCAACCAGATCTGTACTTCAACAGCAGCTAAGCGAGCAACTTCCCCTACTTGCCTTCCTGTAAAAAGGCTTCTGGAAAATGAACTGGGAGCATGGCCAGGGTGTGCTGCCAGAGGGGCCAAAGGACAGCTTGAATCCATCTTCAGGGAACCACAGACAAACATCCATGATGCTGGGAATGCCAGAGCCTGAATGAGCACCTGCAGGCACTTCAGGACATGTTTGGCCTAAGTCGTGTACTGTTTTTCACACATTGCTGGTTAAGCTGTGGAAGTCTTTGCCACAGGAGCCTGGAAGTTCACTGATGGAGGGGATATCAGGTCATGTGTGGGACAGAAGTCCAGAGAGGCCCTTGAGTTGAATGGGGTTAGACACTGGGGAAGTATCTGGGAGAAGTTACACTTCTTACATACACCAGAAGTGACCAAAAGCAGATATTTAGGGAAGAGAAGGGCCACTGGACTGGACAGACCGCTGGTCTCACCCTTGTGTTTTCTTTCTCAAATCAGCACTTGGATGCAGCTCAAGAGGCCACAGCTCTAACCAGCCTCATTGTATCCCCACGGCCCACCCGTTCTGGCCAACAGTGACAGAGCCAAAAGGCCAAACCAGACCAAAGACCTAGCTAAGTAACTTGATCAATAATAAACCAGCAACTCAGTGCAAACAGGAGTCCCAGAGCTGGCCCAGTGAAGCCTCTGGCCAGGCTTCACATAGCCAGGCCTCACCATCTGAGCAATTTCCTACACGTCCTAATGCCTGTCTGTTGAGGGGCAAGGAAGGGGTTAAAAGACAGTCTGCTTCCTTACTAGAAAAGCTCACCAGAGGAGCAGTAGACCACCACATGGCTCTGCTAGCCTGGGATGATGCTACAAGGATGGGATCCCTGGAGATCCTTTAGTTTTAAGACGGAAAATAAAAGGGAAAGTGGATTTAAGAAGCACCCCAGCACGGGCCACCAACCCCTACGGTGCCAATGCTGTTCTGGGAGAGGAGGAAGGACTCACTTACATTCATTGTTCCATTTATCTCTGACACTGATTCATCGTCTGTTGGGAACTGGTAAATCTGAACTCCGTTACTGACCAGTTCACTTGTGATTTTAATTTTAAATTTGGTCAGCTCACTCTTGGAAATGGCATCAGATTTGGCGATGATGGGAATGATGTTCACCTAGAAAGGAAGAGAGTGGTAAGAAGTCCTCAGCTTTGCTCCAGGGAGTTTATCCAAGTTGCAGTGCAATTTACAACAACTTAAAAGTGCTCAATAAACCTACAGGATTTATCTCCCAACCCAGTCATCTCCACTAGCATGAGAGCTATTCAAGGTGTGCTCTAGAAAAGTAGCAGCCTTTCTACCAGCTGCAAACCTGCCCAGTAAGAGTTCAACAAGCCTACCTTGCTGTCAAGCTTCTTCATCGTTACCAAGTCCAGGGATTTCAGCGAGTGGCCCGTCGGAGCAATGAAGTACAAGCAAGCATGAATCCGGGTGTCATGGTAGTTGTGCAAGACTCTTTTTATCTTCAGTTCTTCTTGCAAGTAGGCTTCAAACTGAGCATCGATGAACTCAACAATGGGCTTATAGCTTTGGTGAAAGGGGAAAAAAAAGAAGTTACACATCTTGTAATCAGAGAGGTAAACAGCACTCCTTTGCCTGCTTTTAAGAAACAAGCTGCTTGTTAGACTTCACTTCCCAAGACCAATTTTCCACTATCTCCCTTCCTCCTCACCTGTAAGAAATTTTAAAGTTGCATTACTGACAAGGAGAGGTGAACCTACATCAGACTCTAGCAGCCTGTTTGTGATTCAGCAGAGGAGAGGAGACACACCATCCTCTCCAAGGAAAGTGGACTCTGAAATGTGAGGCTCAGAGGCTTTTGAAAGGAAGGACAATGTAGACTCATTTGCAGCAGCATGTGACCCTTGTGCATGGCTTGCTGCTCTCACAGCCCTGAGTCCTGCAGGCTGAAGACGCATCTCCATCCAGTACCACCTTGGCCCACTGCTCTGGGGCAGGAAATCCCTGCAACTCCCCTGCAAGGCCACCTGAAGTACAGAGCCTGTCAGACTCACGACGTAAAGGACAGTGGACTAAAGAGAAAATCTAACAGACCCACAACAAAGCAAATCCTACCAGCAACGCCCCTGTGAAGATGCACCTTCAAGATCATCTGATGGAACTGCACACCCCTTAACTGCCACGCTCCAGTGTGAGCTGTGATCCTTCCCCCAGCTACCTCACTGCACATTTATCGTGCTCCCTTTGGCAACAGGGAAGAGCCCTGCCAGAAGTGGCTGTTAAGCCAAACGGTCACTAGACCACTCTGGTGGCTTGGTTGGAAGCTTGTGGTCAGCAGAGCACAAAGAAACAAGCACAGATGCTCTCTGCTTTTCCCACCAGACAAATTTGGGCAGAAGGCTGGCAGCAGGGCACACATAGCTCTGACAGCATGAGAAAAACTGCTTTGATAGCTGGAGCAGTGCTGATACACCACAGCCTCTGTCCTCCCTTCTACTTGTCTCATCCCAAAGAGGTGACAAGGAAAACCCAGAAGAAGGAAGGAGGAAAATTTTACAGGGCAGTGTGGACAAGTAACACACAGGGAAAGACCCTGCATGAGGAAACCAGGTCATGACACAGCCTTTCTCCCCCTGTACTCACCTGTCCTCCTTGTTGATCTGATCCCCAAAGCCCACTGTGCTTACAATAGTCAGTTTGAGGTTGACATTGCTCTCCTGCAGGTCATAGGTATTGGATTTCAGCTGCACCCCAGGCTGTGAGTGAGACGCTGGGTCACCTTCAAACTTGGTGTTGAAAAGTGTGTCCATGAGGGTGGATTTACCAAGGCCAGTTTCCCCTGTTGGGAAAAAAAACATCAAAATGTTCTGTTGAAGGCCTTCCAGCTTCCAAACATTAACAGGGGTGAAATTGTAGCAGATGAAAGCAGATGTCATGCTCCAAAGGGATCGTCTGGCAAGCAGAAAGCCATGTACAATGGGAGGTCTGTATTCTGGGCAAATTACATTTCACAGTCTAATGACCATTAATCTCATTAGAAAATAGAGATGAAAAGAAAGAAGTGAAAAGGCAAAGGGGAAAGCATCATTCAGATCCCACATAAACCCACAGCTACACTGCAGAAGATGCTGTTTTCATTAAAAAGTGTGGGGGGGAATGGGGCTCATTGCCATTTCCCCTAAAAATGGTGCTCCAGACCAGTATGTGTCTAATAACCAGCCACCGGATAGCCTCTTTCCGTGCAGCAATACCGAGAGCTGGTTCCAGTCCTGCAGCAAGTTGTGCAGTTGGTTTCCCGTAGCCACAACAGACTGAGTTTGGGGGTCAGCCTTCTAGGCTGGGAGGAGTCATTTACTGTGATACCTGGTTTCCACAACTCAGGGGCTCCACAAGCTATACAATACTCCAAAATCTGCTTCCAAAACTTCTGCAGCATTGAACTACTATTTGGATTCCATCTATCAAGAGGGAGCTATTTCCTTATCTGGAAGGAAGAGAAAAATCCCAGAGTCCAGTCTTAAAATTTGTTTTAGATACATCCCAGGAAGAACAAACCAAATCCCTCCATGGACTGACTCCACAAGGCAGCCTCCCTTACCACACTCCAACAGCAGAGACAGCTTTCTGAGCTCAGAGGACGTGACTTCATGCTAAACCTGTGAGCAGTCTGGTTTGCTGCCCTGTGAGGGCTGTTGTGTTTTGGGGAAACAGTGATTTCTGAGCTGCCCAGGTGGCTTTTGCTGGAAGTTCAGGAGCCAGCCAAGCCCCACCCGCTGCAAAGGCTGCTCCTCCAGCCTGCTGTGGGAGCAGGGGGAGTCTGTGTCTGGCTGGAGCAGCCTTCCCCTCCCTCCCGAGCCCTCAGCTCCCAACCAAGACAACTTCATCATTTTCCTACTTCGCTCAGAAGAAATGAGCTTCTTATTTATGTAGGTTTAGACCTCTGCAACAGATCCAAACTTGCATGAAATGACCAATTCAACAAGGGAAAACTCCTCCCCCACCCCAATCTCTGCGCCTCACCCCTACAAGCAGGCAAAGTTGTCACTCTTGGCCACAGAATGGACTTCTCTCACTCAAGGCTGAAGTATGTGACAGGCAGGGCAGGGCACACATTCAGTGCTCTGGGAACTGAGCAGTCTCTGATGGCCAGGATCATTTAACAAGTATCCTTCCAGAGACAGCAGGATTCATTAACATTTGAAAGTCAATGTACACCCTGAGCTGCAGAGCTGCCCAGGAGCCAGCTAAGATCTTCTGCTCCACCACCAACTGATGCCAGCTATGGCCAGAACAACCACAAGTCCAGCTGCTCTTTGCACCAGTCCTGTTTGCAAGAGGGACTAGGCACCAGGAGCTGGTGCTGCAGCAATCCCTGGTGCTATGTCAATGCATCATCTGTATCTACAGCCCTGCTGACTGGAACGCATCGGCATTCCAGGAAGGGAGGGGGACCCAGCAAAGCACAAGGTTATCTCTGTCACTGGAAGAATGAGCTGGACTACCCGGAAGACTCATGACTGATCACAGCAAGCCCTTCAATGACTTACAATCTCGTAGTCTGGGCTTTCAGGGTTCCATTTGTCCCAAATGGGGAGCAGGTGCACAAAGCACAGCAGACCAGAGCATCGCCATGGTTTGGACGGGGATTTTGAGAGTTAACAGCAAAGAGCCTGCATGACTCGCCAGGCCCTTCTCAGGGATTCCAGGAAAACAGCAGCTTAAAAAAAAGACAAGAACCTAAACAGCCTGAAAAGGCTGCAGTGTTTCCAGAGCCCCTGCCAAGGGATGGGTGGGACAGAGCAGGCAGCTGGCTGCTTGCCTGTGAATGCCAAGATCCCTGATGGGGTGTCTCAGGACAGGGGAGCTCCAGCATCACCCACACACCAGCCCCCAAAGCCTCCTGGGCTGCTGCCCCATGTCCTCTGTCCCATAGCTGGAGGGCCCCAGAGCAAGGTCAGATCCAGCAGTCTGTGCCATGAGCCTCCAGGGCTGCAGGACAGGGTGACGGGAGCAGCAGTGGTGACCAGGGCAGGGAGCTGCTGTCTGCAGCGGATACACGAGGCCGTGTGTAAATCACACAGGCTTCCGGGCAGACAAAGCACCCTGTAAGCCACCTCTCATTTCTGCCACCCTCCTTCTTTATGGTGAAAGGTGTTTATGTGAGGTCAAGACTATTGTTTAAACGCATCCTGAACCTGTTAATCATTGCCCACTTTAAGTGTGTGCTGTTTCCAGCAGGAGTAACTGTCAGAGGGGCTGGGAGAAGTGCATACAAGATGCAGACAAATTTTTAAGACAGAACATGCTTTGATTCTCCACCTCATGCCAGCTACACGGGGCCAGCAAGGCAACTTTGAATTCACACACTGAGGTTTTCCTGTTGGAAGGGGAAGACCTGAACCTGTAAGGCATTTTTCCCTTGGTGGGACTTAGGCATCCAAACACCTACAACTTTTAAAGCACAGAACAGCCAGCTGCTGACATGGCATCTCAAATGTGAAGTCTGCACACCAGAAATGACACTCAGCCAGCAGATACACCCGTCCCCACGCTGTGTAACCCGCCCTGACATGGCATGGAATTAAAGCCTGCCAGGGTAGAGGAGGATGGAGGAGAGAATGACCGTCTTAACTAAGAAGAAACATGATAGTAACACTGCAAGAGTGACATGGGATGGTAGAAGATTGAAGATGTTAATAAAGTGCTTTGCTGTGTTAAATATGATCAGAGCTAGCAAGTAGTGTTACTCTGAAGGGCAAAACAACAGAAGAGAGGATTTCTGAATCTCCTGGGAGTTTCTGCCTCACACAGAGGCAACTTTCTGCTGGCTGGAAGATGTGAATGGTGCCAACTGCTTCTTGTAAGGACAGAAGTCCAGATGGAACAGATGGCCTGATGAAAAGGACAAGTAGTCTGTGCTTGTTCCAGTCGACAGTGCTGGAATCTTCTCCAAAAAGCAGAAACGATGAATGGGGATTAAGGGAGGCAGAATTCCCGTGGAAAAGCAGCGGTGTATGCAAACCGAGTGAGAGGCGTCCTTGGCAGGGAGATTATTTCCTGATGTCAGGCTTAGAGGCGTACATACGATCTCATCTCCAAAACCCTACTAAGGATTATGCAACTCAGCAGTGGTCTGCTCTCCTGAAGCAGGGCTGACAAAGCGCTGCGGGGAGGGCAGGGCAGGGAGGGTGACCTTTACTGTTAAGAATTCTGCACCAGGAAACTCAGACAGCTCCTGAAAAGCTGTACTCGTGTGTTTCATCACGGGACGGATTTTTGCTGCTAAATCTGACAATTTTCAGAGATGTGAAAAAAAAAAAAAACCAAAAACAAAACAGCAAGACACACCACACCAGTCAGGCTCTGGACATGCAGCAATGCTACACCAGTGCCTGGAAGACACCATTCCTTCTAATACTCAACAGCCTGCCAGGCTAGAGACACAGTGCCAGGCTCCTCACACCTCTCTGCCTCCTGAGACATGCTCCCTGACCCAACTGCATGCGCATGCACTGTCTTTAGTGCTCTACAGAAACAGTTGAGCAGTGGCACCACTTGCAAAAACACATCCAGGACAAGCACCACTCTCCTCCCTGCAGCTACTCCATGGAGATCCTTTGCTCTGGGACCAGACTGCCCTCCCTGTGTCACCCGGACGGGATGTTGCTCACACTCTGGGGCTCTCCAGCTAGCGACCAGGCTGAGCCCATGACAAGAGACAGTGAGGAGCTGCAAGGAGCGAGCGATCCAGCCGTCGGTACTGCAAAGCAACACATCAACCCTGTGCAGGCAAGCAACACAAGGGCTACCCCACACCACCTCTTCTGGGTGACATGGAGGTGAGGTGCCACCACACCTGTCTCTGAACACTGACCAGCAGCTAAGGTGGAGAAACAGAAGCTGCACTCGCAGCAAATGCTCCTTCCTTTGGGAAGCTCCCAGCTTCCCACACCAAAACAGGTGACTGTGCTGTATGTACCTTCACAGCTTCTTCCTTCCACAGCCTCTTTGGCATCCTAAGCACCCCCCGGCAGTAAGCTGAATTATACACCACAAAAGCCGTACCTCCTTTTTAGTGCCTGGTGACTGAATTTGCTTTTCCCTAGTACATGTGAAGTGAAACACCAAACAACTTCTCACTGTCCCCCTTCTCCACAGCACTCAGGATTTAAGAGATCCCAGTCTATCATTCTCCATTAATTCGGTGGGAACACAGAGGAGCCCTTGGAGTATTACCCTGTTCAAAGGCATGGAGCAGCTTTCATGAAAACACCCTTTCACAAGAAAGCAACACCTGTCCTTCACAAGATTAACAACCGTGGCTCCAGATAGCAAATAATTCAATCTTAAAGAAAACGTATACACATGCACAGCCCTTTCATGTGAAGAAATGGGAGCTAATCCAATGTAGCAGGTTTGTTGAGACAAGCCCTGAGGGAGCTCAGCCTGATAAGGCCATCTCTCATGGAGAGAGAAAAGAAAGAGCTTTTTCCATCTAACAGGCATACAGAGATGCTGCCCAATTCACCCATCGAGGCAAAGACTGTGCTGTGGGGGCAAGGGGCACAACATGGGCTCACAAAAGAAGCTGTAGCACCTCAGAGCACCACCCAGCTCCCAGCTGCTGCTGCCCACCCAAGGGGAGCAGCAGTGAAGGGGCAGGAGAGTGCCGAGGCTTTTCGGTTGGAGAAACCCTGTTTTCTCCTCAGCTGGTTGCACCAGTGACCACAAAACCAACCGCTGGGCAATTCCAGGCTGTACAGCTCATCAACCCACAGAAAGCTGCCTGCTAGAGAGCAGACGGCAGCTCCACACGAGGAAACCTGCGCACATCCTTCCCTTCCCTTCCCTTCCCTTCCCTTCCCTTCCCTTCCCTTCCCTTCCCTTCCCTTCCCTTCCCTTCCCTT
>JANHGN010023629.1:24483-51560 GCA_024605025.1 Megaceryle maxima
TTCCCTTCCCTTCCCTTCCCTTCCCTTCCCTTCCCTTCCCTTCCCTTCCCTTCCCTTCCCTTCCCTTCCCCAGCCGCTGAGAGCTCCCACGCACCAAGAGGCTCACTCATTTGGAGTGAGAGACTTCAAGCAGTTGTGGCATGGCCTCTGGGAAAAAAGAAGGTATTTCTGCCACAAAATAGCTATTTCTCATTGCACTGAATAGGCTGGTTAGAACAAATCCCCTGCAAATCCTGGGAGAGGAAGGCTGGCCAAAACTGAGAAAGTTTACATTAAAAAATGTCAGCTTATTCTTCCTCTTTCTTTCCCCCATCTCACTAAGAAATACAGTCAGCACAGAAGGTCTCAGCTGTTAAATATTTCTCCAGTCTTTGCACTGAACTAAGAGGCAACTAATATTTTATTACGGAAATTTTAGGAAGAAAATGGCTGTGCCGAGGAATAAAATATCAGGGAAACCACCCGCAACCCGTAAGTTCTTATAAAAGATTTGCTCATTTAGTCTATCTTTGGCTCTAGTCTCAAAGGGGAGACAGCTTTCAGCATGAGAAGAGCTAAAAATTGCTCCACTCTGGACGTGCTGCTGAGAGCCATTTCTGAAGCTTTCCTTGGCTCCTCCACCAGTAGCTGGAGGAATCGGTGGCTCAGGTCCAGTATGGTGCACAGCAAAACTGTCACTGGATTTTTCCTCCAACAGATGCCAGATAGATCTGAAAAATGGGGGGCAAGTAAATGTCTTTCTATCATGCTTAGTGGCCTGACTATGGGATAACTTAATCTGTTTGTTGTTTTGTTGGCTCCAATCCTCTTTTGCTCCCTGTTCTTTCAATTTCTCACCCCCAACTCCTGCTGTACAAGTGAGACACAACAGAGTAAGTGACAGATGGACTCTGGGACTTTTTGTTTTCTTTCTCCAGGATGTTTAAGAGTTTGTTACCACAAGTTAACAGAGGCACCAGACAACTCTAAAAAACATTTTAACTCCTGAGCTCTTCAACTCAAGGTTTGCAAATCTTTTTTCTAATGAAGCTTATTATATTTTTCTATAAAGTTTCTTTATTTCAAGACTGACCATGTCTGTGCTATTACTATTCATAAAAGTCTGACAATAACTAATGCACATCGATCTCGGTGAGCCCTTGTTATTCAGATCAACAAGCGCTTAATGCATTCCATTTCTGTTCTGCAAAGAGGACAGCAGAGGCATTCAGCTCCTCTCCACAAATCAAAGTGAACATATAACAATGGGAGGCATCCACTGCTACACCTATAACTTGTAGAAAAAACCACAGCAGCTCAAGAAGGGCAAAAGGAAATACTTTAAACCTTCGGTCTCTGGGACTAGAGCTTCACTAGGTCGTATCACATTCGCGTCCTGTGGAAATTACCCAGCGACTCAGCCTGACAGTGACCTCCACTTGTCAGCAAAGTTTATCATCTCAGAGGAATGCCACTGTCAAGGCAAGTTTTCTTCTCAGCTCTATTTACCAGGGCTCAGCTCCCCTCTCCTCCAACTGCTCCTCTTGTCTCAGACTTAACCCTGTCCTGGGCAAACACAAGATCCATACCATGAGCTGGATCTCTCATAGGAGGGGACAGACAACTTTTGTGTGGGTGCAGGGCTGACCACCAGCTAAGACGAGTCCCCAGGAGGTACCCACAGCTGCAGCTCTGCCGTCTGTCATGCCAGGCACTGCTGAGACCATCTGCAGGCAGGACTTACTCCAAGCAGCCACAGACACACAATAACTGATGCAGGCAGGGCACTGGCATTAGTAAACCAACTAATTGTCCTGTCAGATAATTATTAATCCCCTATTATTAATTTCCTTATCAGCCATACCAAACTCCTGTACCAAAGCCATACAAGATTTTACTTCTGTTAGCTAGGAGTGCCTCTGAGGGACCATTTGGGATTCTAACGCTGGGGAAGGCCTGTGAGACAGGCAGATGCTTCAAGGACAGACACCAAGTCCTCCTGTAGTGCCAGGCCCCAGCTGAGATCCATACCACATGGCAGCCTGGATAATCGTCTGACCAGCTAAGGCTTGGCCCGACACTATTTTAGTTCAAGTATGCACAGAAGGGAGGAGAAAAAGAAAAGAGCTTTTAGTGATTTAAGAGGAGCATGACTGGTATTTTGTTAAAATACTTATAATAATAATTCAATACCTAACCAAACAAGACCTCAGAACAAAGTTCTCTGGCATGAGTACCTATTTTCTTTTAAAAACATGACATTCAAACACACTAGGAAAATAAAGATCATAATAGAAGTGGGGGATTTTAGGCATTTTATTTCTATGGTTCACTGCTTGGTAGAAAGCCATACTGCATAACCCCAGCAGGGGTTTCCCAGGGCACCAGTAAATCTTGTTACTGAAAACAGACAGAACAGTTGGGGCAATTTAAATCAAAGCTATGTTGTTAACGCTGTCACCTACAAGCTCCATCCAGCTGCAGAGAAGCCCTTTTCAGCAAGAAAACTTCCCAAAATGGAAATACTCACCCACACACAGGATGTTGAAACAAAACCCATGATTAACTGACTTATTAACCAGCTGGTCAGGCAAACTGTCAAATCCTACATGTCCGGAAAGCGGGACAGTACGACAGCCTTCACCCTGCAAGACAATGAAACACTTGTGTCAATTTTCAAGCAAAATACGCTTATCTGTATAAAGCCTTAAGACCCTTCAAGTAGAATCAGCTGCGTGGTCCAAGCAGAGATTTGCACGTATACTGTAAATCCCGCCAGTGTGCTCCCCTCTTCTCCAAAACAAATCCAGGCAGCACAGATAGAGTGCTTTGTTTGCAGCACATCAGAAGGCAGCCCTGTCAGAAAAATACTAAACTGTGCAAAACACGTAGCCAAAATCAGCTGCTGAAATAGAGGTGGCAAAACATTGGTTTATTGAGAAATTATGTAGGCACTCAAGGCTCACCTTATACTGAAAACACAAAGAATCCCCTGTGCAAGGGAATGTATTAATGATACATTAAACTGAAAAGAGGTAGATTTAGATTAGATGTTAGGAAGAAAATTTTTACTGTTGAGGGTGGTGAGCCACTGGAGCAGGTTGCCCAGAGAAGCTGTGGATGTCCCATCCCTGGAAGTGTTCAAGACCAGGTTGGATGGGGTTTTGAGCAACCTGGTCTGGTGGGATGTGTCCCTGCCCATGGCAGGGGGGGTTGGAACAAGATGATCTTTCAAGGTCCCTTCCAAACCAAACCATTCTGTGATGCTATGAATGATGCCTCCTCCTATAAGTCTACTGCAATTCACATTATGTGAATTAACTCACATTAATTCACATTCACAGCTGCAATTACAGAAATTAGTTAGAAAAAACTGCACCTACAGCCTCGTAAATGACCAACCCAAACACACCGTCTCATCAAAGCTCAAGTGCTGTAGCACAGAACCAGCAGAGAATACAGTCCTCAAGCTATTGAGCACAGCAACATCTTCCATATTGTTGTGAAGATGAAAATCTCAAAGGCTGCAAACAGGAGTCTGTCCTAATCTATGAAAGGGCCATTAGCACCAGAAAATCAGGGATCATTGGAGGAACCTGCAAGGAAGGTGCTTGCATGGGCATCCACACAAGGTAGCAGGTCTTCTCCAGCTCTGAGTGTTGCTATGTGAGCTTTGGAGGTTATCTTTCAAAGCTAGGAACTTAACAGGAAAAAAAGGCTGAGAAACAGTGCCCAGAACTGGACGTTGAAGTTGCTCATAACCACACACCCCCGTCAGAAGGGAACGTGAATGGGGGTATAAACATTTACCTTCGGGAGCAGAGAAGGTACCCAAACCTGCTTGTTGGGGCTCCTGGGCTGCTTCTGCCCAGCCACCCCAACAACTTTATGTGAAGCTGCTCCCACACCCTGCTCACCCCTGTGCCCAACACCACCAACCCAGTCTCCCTAGCCAGGCATCCCCTTTCCACCTGGGTAAAGGAAAAGCCAAGCTCCAGCTCCAGCTCACACTGTGCTCCACATGAAGCACAGCCATTTGCTTCTGGAGGGAGTCCAGAAATTTTCACCTGGCCACTGCACAAAGGCCTATCTACACCAAGGCACCCGGGGTTCCCAACCTGCACGGCAGACAGTAACAAACTACATGCTGAGGCTCAACCTCAGAAACGACATCACGCAAAATGGAGAGTCGGCACTAACCCCACGTATGTGTGCACATGGGAAAGTTCCCCTCCTGCAGTTCCACCTCAACATGAGAAAAAACTTCTTTCCTGTGAGGGTGATGGAGCCCTGGGACAGGCTGCCCAGAAAGGCCAAAGAGTCTTCTTCTCTGAAGAGATTCAAAACCTGCTTGGATCTGTTCCTGTGTGGCCTGCCCTGGGTGCTCCTGCTCTGGCAGGGGGGTTAGACAATATGATCTCCAGAGGTCCCTTCCAACCCCTGGCATTCTGTGATTCTGTGCAGCCCCCCAAAAAGGTATTTCCCTCTGTGGAGCAAAGACTTTTCTTAGCATGTATTGTAGTGTCATATACCCCTCTGGCCTTTCAGAAACATCATCAGTTTGCAAGAAATTCTACAGCCAAAAGGCAATAGCTTATAGGGTGCAATTTTTAACTTATTGTTTCAGTGTCATGTTTTCACATAACTTAAAAGCCTGTTTATAGGAACAGTCATACTGGTTTTCCCTCTTCTGTTAATGGCACTGGTATTTTAGGCTAGGAAAACATCCCCAAGGACTTCATTTATTACAGCAGCCCGTCAGAAGACAATTACTTGCCTTGTTACTGGTTTGCTGTTGTGGGCTTTTTTTTCCAAATATGAGGCTGCAAATATACTTCAGCCATTAGCCATATTTACTACCCTGTGATGTGTAAATATGTTTCCCCTTAGCCATATTTTGTGTATTAGTCTGACTCTTCCTGCCAAGATGTTCACCAAATATGGCGCTTTATTAATTCCTGAGCACCTTGCCTCCAAACGACACGTTCATCAGCAAGGCGCTCGAGTTCCCCAGCATATTCTGTTTTTGCCTTCTGAGGATGCAGCTCCCAGGCCCAACAACGCACAAATTAACAGCTAAAGAAGAAGAAAGGGAGACCATCAGGCGCACAGATTTGTGATGACACACCTAAACTCTCCTAAACTGCTCTCACCAAAACAAAAACCCAGCACTGGCATATTTCATGGCAGTGAGTGACCTGCAGCAAGAGAACCATGGCCCCAGTGAAGAACAGATGGACAGACAGAGTCCGCAAAGGCACGAAAGAGAACCACGGACAGAATCCTCCTGAGGAAAGAGAAATATCAAGTGTATTTCTAATACTCAGCCTTAAAACTGCACCATTGGAAGAGTGTTTGAACACTATTCTCCCCAGGAAGCGTGGGTGGGAGTGTAGGCTCTCATTAAGAACAAATCTTCTCCTCATCCCTAAATATAAGTGTGATCCAGATGGAACAAAATAAATGTTAGAAGTTAAGCCACTCTCAGCTAAGAGAAGGCATTTACTGTTGCACAGAACTCAGCCTGCAAGTCATTTCCTGTAGCCTCTTTTTCTAGTCACCTGTGGTTTTATAATGCAGCTAAAACCATACTCCACATCTGCTACAGGCCAGGAAGCGAGTACTGCAAAATCTGATTTCCAGTTACAGCAGCTGAGCCTTCATGTTAAGTATGCAGCCATGAGGTATATTGTGCTACTCCAGCTAAAATTCCAAAGCCTGCTTGCCTAAGGTATCAGGAGGTCAGAAGTGGTGAAAATAAATAAATAAATAATGTTTTAAGGTCTGAGTCGTCTTGACACACATCAGAAAATTGTCAGCAGTTACCAAACCTGTGGAAAGAAACATTTTCTATCCAATACACCAAGAAGCAGTGCAAGTCACCAACCGGTCTTCACTCACCAAGCAGTGTCTCTGTATCCAGAACACTGCTATATATAAACAGCATCATCATAAACAGCATATGAACACAGTGATTAGTCATCCTGCCTGTACATTACATGTAGATTTGGATTACCTTGTCCAAAACCAAAGCAGAACGTTAAGCTTATAAGCTTTTTGCTGAGGAAGTATTCAAGAGCCATCTTTCATTATTTATCCTCAAAAACAATCTTTCGGGTCAAATTTCAGATGTGTGAAGAGGTACCAACAAGGTAAACAAGAACTGTTGTCTGTGTGAAGGCTTTTTCCACAAGCATCAGTGAGCGCTGGATGGCTGAGAGTCCTTCTGTGCTCTCTATTTTAAAGTTAGCATCATCTTGGAATGAAGACAAAGATGGGATCTCTGGGAAGCCAGTGTGAACACTGGCACCACACCAAGATACCAGATGCCTTTCTTTTTTTCCCCCATATACACAAAGTGACCTCCCTGGGATAGAATGGGCTGTTGTTGCTCAGGAGGAAGCAAAGCGTGTTTGCCACAAACAAGATTAAAAGAATAAAAAGAGCAACATGCTCTCTTGCTGCATCACCAGGCGAGGCTACTGCAGAGTGAAAGTAAAGGAGTAGCTACATGGAGAGGTTATTTAATTTTTTTTTACCATGTCTTTGGAGGATTTACACACCTTTTGTTAGGGCTTCTCCATGCCATGGAAACCACTGCTACCTACTCTTAAATCTTACAGAGAACTACCAGAAAAACACATGGATAATACAAAGATGTTACACTAAACAACCCCAAGCCTGAAAGCACTGCACATGAGTTCACATAAAATGGGCAAGATTTAGACTCCAGGTGTTTAAATCGCTTCAGTGTCCTTGGGATGAAAAAAAAAAAAAAAATATTAGAGGAAAATCTTTCTGGATGTTCATCTTTCTGGATGTGCATCTCTCTGCCTTGATCTGCTTTACATGACATGTAGGTACAGCACTGTCACCTCCCAATGTCCTCAGAGCCCTGAGAGGCCGTTACCACGTCATGGAGATAAAGCAGCACATCCTCCTCGAGGCACATGACAGTGCTGCTCGCTGCAAACCTCAACACTCAGTACTCAGGACAATTTCTGGTGACCTGGACTAAATAACAATGAAAAAAAGACACTATGGCAAAGGAAAAGCCTCCACTTGTTGATATTCAGGCAGAGCCTGGCAAATAAAGAATGCTACAGCTCTGAACCCAAGGGGCACCATGTCCAAACAAGGCCCACACAACAAGAAAACTCACCCAAAGACCGTAGCACAATACTCCTTCTGCATCTACTGGGAAAGGCTGCTTCTGTTCAGGACACAGACAACTGACATTTAGTACTTCCCATGCAATTTCCCACCTCTCTCCAGATGAGAATCACTTCAAATGCCAGGGCCTTGGAGACTCCCTTCAGAGGATTTCCAAGCAGCCGCAACAAACACAACAGCACCATCCCTCAACAAAAACAAATCCAGTAACGCTTCCAGAGCTCCACCACTGCCAATGCTCACAGCAGCCACCCTCCTGCCCCTCTGCCACCCCATAAAGCTGAGATTCAGGGGGTTAACCTCCATACCTGAGACAACTCTTGCCCAAGAAGTCAAATATCAAATCACAAAATGAGGAAGAACCTGAATTCACATTTCCACACCACAGATTTTCACATCATCTTTAAACCAGAACATCATAAGATTCCTTCTCATGACTTTGGTGTTATGGCATCCACTTCCCCAGACTGCATTTGGCTTTGATTAAACAGCAAGTTAGAGCAACATTGTACCAGTGACTTCCCACTTGCACAGATGTGTAATTCTCTTATGCAAGAAGAGAATTATCCAGCAGACAGTATAAGCATCCTCCACAACATAAATGCAAAGCAGGAATGTAAAGTGTAGATAAAGAGTTTTTATTTCTTCTTCTTCTTGTTCGTCTGGTAACAAAGTGTCAGGATGCATGTAAAAGAAAAATAACAGAAAAGGGGGAGAGAAATAGTTCTGAATTGGCCACCACGGAACACAAGAAACATCTCACCAAAGCTCCTGACCACTGACCACCCTCTTCAGGCACACTGCATCATTCAGCCATTCAACATTCATGAACAGTCAAGTGCTTCCGAAATCTCAAATTCTGACAGCTCTGAAGATTACATTTCTTTATGCCCCTGCCAAAGGGCTGCAGAAACGCCAAACTCTTTGGCTACATTCCCAGGAGAAGTCTCCTCCAGCAATTAAAAAATACCCAGCTATCAGCAGTCTTAATGATTCTTCTGGTCTGTACTAGAGAGATTGAGAGTTAGAGCCCAGCAAGACAGTCCTCTGCACCCACCCTCTGTCCATGAGGAACAGGGCAGACACATCCCCTGTGGGTCTCAGTGTTTAAACCCTGCACCCTCCACACTGCCAGAGGCCAGGAGAGGGGCCTCAGCTCAGTGGTGACAGGGCTGCCGTGCCCACCCAGGAGGAGAGGGTGTCATTGACCATCTCCACAATAAATGCAGGTTTAGATCAAGGGTTTGGGGGGACAGAGGCATGGTGGTAACCCCAACTCCCCCCACGCAGCTGGTGCCAGATCTCACACGTGTTTAACCCTGTGTGTCAGCACACACTGAGCAGCCCTCTGCATCACCAGGATGTTACAGCTGACTGCTCCATGACCCACGGTCACAACCGGATGCCCAAGACCTGGGCTGACAAGTCACCTGTCTGGACAAAGTCACTTTCAATTTGCAGCACACTGATTTCATGTCTGTCTCACAACTAGCCTTCCCTTTTGCCTCCAAAGAGGGGCTGTGCTGTATCATAAATCATTCCAGGCCACTACCAGATGTTGGAAACTCTTGTACATTATCTTAGGAAAGCCTAACTTAGGAAAGCCTAATTTCTTTAAAAGACAGGGGAGCAAGTGAGTCACTTTACATACCTTGGCAGTCACATACAAGGCAATGGGTACGTCCAAGAGGAAATAACATCAAGAACTGGCAAGGAATGGCTACAACTACCCGTTCAACAAGATTGGGTCCATGCTAAATGCTACTGCTTTGAAGACAAAACACCAAGCACTCATCTTAAGTAGTATATCTGTACTAGCACATGGACACAAAAGTTGGAAGCCCATCAAATCCCAGACAAAATGCTTCCGCATGCAAACACATTACAGATGCTGCCTTAGCACCTCTCTAACACACACAACTCCCTCTGCTCCTCTTCTGGATGATTCTCTTCAGGCACACAGAGAGCTCTGCACCATACTGGGAAGGCGGGCGAGTGTCAGTGGTGGCGGGAGCGCACGGGGACGAAACAGCGGCGGGGGGACCCTCGGGGACAAAGCGCAGCGGGGATGCGGTGCCCATGTCTGGCGCGGGCTCTGCCGCCGCACACGGTGCGGGAGCGACGACCTTTCCTGCACCACGCACTAAGAAGCGCGGGATGACGGCTTCTTAGGGAGGTGAACAGCATCCCTGGAGAGACGGGGATGCCAAGGAGCGTTCTGCCCACCACCACACCCTGGGCTGGCGAGGGGTCCCCACCCCGAGTACGCCCGGCCAGCGCTGGGCTGCTGCAGGTCCCTCTGCGGCCGCGGCAGGGCCCAGAGACGGAGGAACCGGCAGGGCAGGACCGCCGGACCCACCCCGGTGCGGGCAGACCAAGGTCGCTGGGCCGAGCCGCTGCCCCGTAGCCAAACCTCCCCTCCCCCAGGTAACCCCGACTCCCCTCAGACTGGCCCCCAAACCCCGAATCCCCTCGGGTGGCCGCCCCGGGCCGATCCTCGGAGCCCGCGAGAGGCCCCAGGCTGGCGACCTCGCAGCCCGCGCCCCGCCCGGCGCATCCTGACCGGCCGTCCCGGCCGTGCCAGGCGCTCCCGCCCGCGCCGGGCCGACCATGCTCTGCCTGCCGCCGCCGGCGCCCGGCCCCGCTCTCACCTGCCGCGCCACCTCGGCCGCCGCCATCGCTGCCAGCCCGCCACAGGCCCCGCCCCGCCCGGGAGGGCGGCTCCGGACGCGCCCATCGCGACACCGCGCGCGGAGTAGGGGGGGGGACAGGGACCGATACGGACACGCCGCGCCCCCGGCCCCGCCCAGCCTCTCGGCCCTGGCCCCTCCGCCCCCTCGCACGCCCCGCCCCGGCCGCCGCTGTCATCTCGCTCCGGTAGGCGCGAGGCTGTCGCTTCCTCCCCCCACGGCCGCCCGCCATGGTGCGGCCCGGGCTGCGGGCGGGGCCGAGGCCGCAGTGTGGCGGGGCTTTGAGGGGCCGCGAGCGTGGCCTGGGCGAACGGGACCCCGACCTACCCCTTTGTGTCCTCCACTACCTCGGGCCAGGCCCGCGGGCTGTTCGGTGGGCTCTGCCCGCAGCCCGGCTGCGCCCTGCCCGCCGCCACCACCGCCTCCCCCGGCCGCTCCCAGAACAGCGATGGGTTCCCCCGCACCAACTCCTCAGGGCAGGGTCGGAGGACTCTGCCTGACTGCCTGGTGGCCCATCCGCTGGCGTGGGCCGCGCACCTGGCCGGGACTATTTAAAGCCGAGCTATTTAAAATAAAATGTCCGTGCGCTTTACACGCTTTCTCTGCGGCCGGTCCGTCGGGACAGTTCGCGCTCGCCGGGAAACCCGAGCAGTGGCGGCCGTGCCGCTCTCTCGTCCAGCCCCGCTCGGCCCTTCGGTTCGGGCTCAGCTCCCCGGCCGGCGGGCAGGGCCTGGATGAGCCCATCCGCTGCTTTCAGGGTGTAGCTGGTGCTCCTTGGGTTTCCCTTCGTTTGACGTCAGCAGAAGCATCAAACAAAGGCATTGAGCATTTAGGAATACCTATGGAAAGGAAACTCGGTCCTTACCCAAAGCAAGTAACCTTCCCACCCCCAAGATGCCTGAGTAAAGCCTGCAAGGTTGGCAGCCTGGTTTTAGCCCAGTCAGAGCTCACCAGTACAACCAGTCCCTAATGCAGGTGTGACCCAGGTGACCCTAAGTGGGTGCTTTGCTTCGCACAGTGCCCTCACTCCCCCAAAGCAGCACCTCCTTGCCCTCGTTGTTTCCCCAGCTGCCACCCAACAAGTGTTTTAAGCTGTTCCTCAGGAGCCCACAGCTGTGTGGATCAAGGTTTCTGCCCCTCTCAACCCACAGAAGCCACCAACAGCCAGTGACAAAAGCAGGCAGTGACAGAAAGGGAGCAAGGGGATAATTATGTTTTCACCAGTGGTCATTTGGGATTTATGGGATGATACTGGCTCCTGGTGCAACCCAGAAAAACTAGTCCCAGTGGCTGGAGAAAGGCAAAGCTCCCTTGAGGGCTGATGACCAGTCCAGATCAGGTCAGAGCAGGTCTGAAGCTTAGGGAAGGCAAAGAGAAAGGTTGGAAGTGGTTGGTGTGGCTCTTCACTGTGTAACTAGCTGCAAAAACACACAGTGACAGTTCACCCATGCCATGGGTGTCTGAGGAGTCATGGATGAGAAACACCTTGGGAGAAACAAGACTGGGGGCTTTCAGGGCAGAGGAATTTGTACTGATCTCTAAGAAAATTAGGGTACAAACTCCTGGTGGTTGCAGCTGCCAACAATGCCAGGCATGGGGCCTTGCTGGGAAGTGGAACACAGCCAGAGATGCCACCAGGCTGAAACATCAGGTGGGAAGTGACCCAAATCACCACCCTGGACTGGGTGTCCCTTCCAGCGCAGAGGCCCACGGGCCACCAGGAAAGCAGCCCCTTGGGGTGGTAACCTTTCTAAGCACAGCACCAAGCAGAAGCATTGCAACCGTGGGGGACAATTTGGGGTGAGTGGGTGCAGCGGCTGTAAAGGCAGGTGCCTCAGTGAGGCACCCAGGGCTCTGGGGTGCCACTGAGGCCAGAGGATGTGTCCCTGGGACCAGTGTTAGGGATTTGCTCATATGGAACACTGTGACAGACAGAGGCTGACTGTAGGATCCCATTGAGAATGACAAGTCCAAGTGAAGGTTTCCAATTAGTCTTTTCATAGTTCTTTGGTTACAGCTTGAGCTGGGTGCCTCTGGAGAGGGACCCCTACCCCAATTTACACCTCTTAAATTATACCTGTTCCACCCATCACCCAATCCCCATGTCCATCTCCAAGTCCAATCACTTAATTCTGGTCAGTGCTCTCTTGATTTCTGACTGTTTCTCACCAATGCTGAGCTGGTCACCTTCTGAAGTTACTTCATTCTCTTGGAATTGTCTCCTGTCAAAAGTTTACACTTGGCCAGCTCTTGTGGCCTAAGACCTCGGCTATTCTAGCTGCTAATGCTAAGCCACTAAAGCTAAATTGGACTATGCAGAGAGAAGGATACAGTTCATCAAATTTCTTCTAGAACACCAGCGTTGGGCTGCCCAGGACCCTCCCACCTCCACCCACCCCGGTGGTTCCGCACGCTCCCTGGGACCCCTGCACACCCCCCATCCCCCCACTGTCCAGGGGGCAGGTGGCCCGTGGCTGGGTGCTGGGCACAGTCACAGACGTAGACACAGCATGGCCAAAGGTCACCTGCACCGCCCCGGCAGTGCGGCAGCGCCACTGTGCCCGCCTGTCCTCCCGCTGTGCAGAGTTGGTTCCTCCTTTGCCTAACACCGGGGCAGGAAGTGTGGGGTGAGAGCAGGGGAGTGTGAGCCACAAGCTGCGGCATGCTGGGCTCCCAGCCCCGCGGGAGAACGGCCATGGCCAGGCAGGAGCGGGAGCGGGAGCAGGAGCGGGGCTCGGCGGAGCAGAGTGTTGCTGGCATCACCCGGATGTTTGACTCCCTGGAAATCACCCAGCCCCGAGCTGGGAGCCTCGCCCGAAGGTCTCATCTATGGCCGGCCACCATGGGGTGCAGGGAGCGTTTCCATTCACTGCAGAAGATGGACACCAACAGGAGCGTCATCCAGGGCAGCCAGGGCTCAGGGAGCTGGGGCAGGACTGCTGGCAGGCTCTCTGCTGGCCCCAGCAGTACTCGGAGGAAGGAGCTGAAGGAAATTCTCCTGCAAAGCAACAGGTCTGGCAGCAGCAAGCGGTTTGCCACCGCTCAGAAGATGTCCAACGGCAGCAGTCTCCCTGCAGGGCCACACCAAGAGCAGAAGCCCGAGCAGAGCTCAGAAGTGCTGTCCCTTGCCCTGGATCCCCTGGAGCATGAGTGGCTGCTGACAGCAGCCCAGGGTGATGCGGACAACATTGTCAGGCTGCTGGACCTGGATCCCAGCCTGCTGACCAGGAAAGACTTTGTGACGGGCTTCACTGCTCTCCACTGGCTTGCCAAGCATGGTCACTATGAGAACTTCATCCAGGTCATCTCCCACGCTCAGAAGAAGGGCTATCCTGTCAATGTGAACATCTCCACGGCCAGTGGTGGGCTCACCCCCTTGCATCTGGCCGCAATGCAGGGACACGAACTGCTCATCAAAGTCCTGGTGGGAGCTTATGGGGCAGACACCAGCCGCAGGGACCACAGTGGGCGCAAGGCTTGGCAGTACTTGAGGGCAGACACCTCCATGGAGCTGAAGGAGCTGGCAGGAGCCTTGGAGGAGGACTTGGTCCAGCTGTGCTCTCACAACACCAACAATAACTGTAAGTCATCCAGAGAGGCCAGGGCAGGGTGGGACTACGTGGACTCCAGGGCCGAGGACAAAGCCCTGTTCTCCTCACGCCTGTCGTCCCTCCGGGCCTTTGTCAGACAGGCATTTGCTTTCTTCCAAAAGCCCTGAAGCTCCCATGGCCCATTCACCTGCAAACCTGTGCTGAAGAGCAGTCAGAAGAGCCTGCAGGGAGCTGGGAACTTGGTGAGGGTCAGTGCTCAAAATCTCAGCCAAGTGGGGATTAACCCCCTGCATGGCCACCTTGGCCACCTCAGGTCTCACATAGTCTTCTGGGTCTGTGCTGGTATGAGTGTGTGGGGCAACCATGGCCATCAGGTGCACTGCCTGGGGACAGCCCTTCCAAAACACCCTCCTTTTCCTGGAGGGGGTTTTGCCCCCTGCCAATGGGGACTCCTTGCCACGGCCAGCAGAATCCTGTGGTGGGGGCTCACGTGCAGGCCCTGCTGCTGGGAGCTGCTCCTCTGACACCCTGTGAGATGCTGGCATGACCCACCATGAGAGATGGTGTCCCATGCTGGAGGACAGGGGTAGACATTAGGGCTGCCCATCCTGGGCTGCAGGCAGTCTTTGTGTGTGACCATAGGTAGGTCACACAGCAACTCGGTGACTTGGTTCTCTCACCTGTAAAATGCGACTGTCAGCACTGCCCTTGCTCCCAGCAACACTGTGAGGTTGAACTGGTTGTGGTGCCTTGGGTGCCTGGATGGAGACACTGGCAGAATATAATTAAATAGTTCACAATCATGCCAGGGGCCTGGCACTGAGCTGATGATGGAGAAGCAACTATGGCTTCTGTACCAACCCCCCAAAACACTTCTGCATGAATGTTTGCTGGCAGGGAGAGCGGGTGCAGCCGAGCAGACTGTGCTGCTGAGCTATGAACAATTCCCAGCTCCCTCTGAGATCCCCAGATCTCTGCCACACGCACCTGCTCTGGGTTGCTGTTTGTTTGTGGCAGACAAAGCTGTTTCTCAGTAGAGTAAGAGCTGGAGTACCTGATTTGCCACTGGACCCAGAAAAGTCTTTCAAAGTGCAAGACGAGTCCCTTTGGCAGCCCTTCCCTGGGGACCTCTGTCCTGGGGACCCTGAGATGCTCAGTCCCACTGGGGATGGAGGCAGGACTGACACCCAGTGGGATGGGGATGGCACATGGCAGCTCCCACGGGGACTGGAGTCCAGGAGCAGCTCTGGAAAAAATGATTCATTGCTCAAAACCATGGAAAAGTTGTTGCTACTGAGGTCACACTCAAAAATGACACTGAGAAACATCCCCACTGCTGCATATCCCTGCACGTACCAGTAACTGCATGAAAAGGCCAAAGCCTCAGCTCAGCCTGTTTGCATTTTTTTCACCAAGTGGACCTCTGCCCAGCTGGTTTCAACTTGCTTTTCACATCCTTGAAGGCCATGGCTGCTTCAAAATATCTTCAGAAAGACAACAGCCCCTTCCTCTTTTTCATCAGCATGAGACCATTTCTAATCCCTTAAATAGCAGTCCCATTTGAGAAGTGACTCTCAGACAGCAACTGGGGAGTTTCTGTTCCCCATGCTGGAGTGGCAGCCCTTGTGGAGATACCTTGCTTTGGAGGAGAGTTGTGGTTTCTTCCCAGCTGCCTTTCTGGGGGTCTGCAGAGGTGACCCAGCGACTCAGTATGATCTCTGACCTGGCTGCACGGATGAATTTGCACCTTGATGCAGAAAGACACATGGGTAACTCCCTCAGGGGAACTTGAGCCTGTGAGTTTCACAGGCCCTGAGAAAACCCTGTTTATATTCAGCTTGTGCTCTGAAATGCTGCTTGGACACTGGAGTAACCCCCTCTTGCAGTGGACAATACATCGGAAGAACAGCCTCCAGACGAGCTGAGAGTGATCCAGTGACTGGATAGCCTCCAATCCAGGTGACTGGATAGACACACAGATGTGTCCAGAGATCTTTTTAATCACTGAGCTCAGCAGTGGAGACATACAAAACACTCAGGGGATGGATTTAATGCCTGATCTGCAGTTTTTTGTGATGTTTGAGTAGATTATGACAATGTAGCTCCTTCCAGCACTTCTCTGGCCACATCCATGCCATGGGACAGCAGGCTTCTAACCAACCTGGTCACACCAGCACAAACTCCATGAAAAGCACTGATATGAAAACACGTGCAATCTTTAGTTCCGGTAACCAAAGCACTGTTGCTAAGTCAGGGAGGTGCACATCTGATGAAATACTTTTTGACCTGTTAGGGCTCTGTCACCCTTTAGCAGCAGTGTGCCGTGGGGAGAGGGTGCGGGATGGCTCTTACATCATCCTCTTAGTAAAATACAGAGTAAACAGTGGAATTAGTGAGAATTTCCTTGAAGGAACCATTTCCTTGGCATTTGTACCCGTGGCTTAGTCATGTTCCACCAGGAAACCTGGACTTCAAACTTCCTTTTCAAAATAAAACTTAACTGGCAAACGTTATACTTAAATATGACTGAATGATTTTTCATACTTGCCTCTCCTTGATGGCTAACCAAACCCCCCTGAAGGCAGCATTTCCCCCATCTTTTAGTCATGGGTTTGAAGCCACATTCTGCTCTGATGCAACTTAGGCAGGCACTTCAGGAGCAAGACCAGAGCTCTACTTCTCTGGGGGGGCCTTACAACATACTCATCAATGTCAGCCCCTTCCTTGTCTGCCCTGCAGGAGTTCCTCACTACAGAGCAAAACAAGGATCTTCTTCAAACAGCAGTACCCTTCCTGCTGCTGTACATTGTGCTTGCCCCAAACACCATGCCACTTGCAGTGACCCACCCCTCTGTCTCACGTGGTTTGTTTTCATACAGTTTACTTCATACTTTAATGTCAATTTGAAAAGCAGATTCGGTCAAATGAGGAAAAACAATATGAGGGGTTATTTTCCAAAGCAGCTCCTTGGTAGAAGCTGCTTCCATTTAATAAAAATAGCACAGTAATGATAGTAATAGGGACACTATCTTACAAATAGTTCTATCTATTGCTCAGGAAAGCTTTCCCACAAATGCCATGAAGAAAACTCTTTTAATTCTCAAGGCCATAAAATTACTTTTTTCCTTCTCAGCCAGGTCCTCACAGACACAATGGAAGAGGGACTCTGTGAGCAGCTTTGCTGGCCAGCGGTGGTGATGGGGAGAGGCAGGGGGCAGATTGCAGGGCTCCAAGGCTGGTCTTTGATCCTCAGCAGTGCTGTTATATCCTAAACACTTGTGTCAAAGAGGAGGGCACAGAAGGAATTTAAAAAGCATTGGGGTAAGTGTTGGCAGCACATGGGCCTCTGTTGAAACATCTCTGTAAATGCTGCTTGCTGCTTTCCTGTTGCAGTGACTTACTGCTTCCCCCTGATAACAAAGTAGGCTCTTACCAGTCAGGGAAAGAAGCTAAAAGACACTTCAAAAGTGTCCTGAAGTTTATAAAATTCCCAGTCTTGCTCTCCCGTGTGCACAAAAATCTCCAGCACCTCTTAGGAGACAGAGACCGTCCCGGGCTCCGAGTGAGGTGTGCATTTGTTATGCATTTACGTGTGCCAGGCCTTTGCTGCTGCCCAGCTTTATTTGATACAATTGTAATGTGGAGATAAATCTATTTACCTTCAACATGAAAAGCAGCAACGTCGAAGGTGTGACAGCCTGAAGCTTCCTCAGGAAGCTGCCACCCCGGAACTGAGCCACCACAGCAGGGTGAACCCCAAAAATAGCACCAGAGCACTTCACAGCCTTCAGCACCAGGATGGGCTTTGCCACAGTCACATCTAAGAACAGGTTCACACCCTCAGTTACTTCCCACTAACCAGCGTGTATCCTAGGCCTGCACTGCAGAAGGGAAAGGAGCAGCAGCTATAGCGGAAAACAACAGTGTTGAGGAACTGGAGTGACGACTCTGAGCAGTTCAATCCCTCCTTTCCTCTCTCCCTCTTTAAAATAGCTGCTAACGCCTCCTTTGAGCAACATCTTGCTACTTCCTTTCTGCTGAGAATGTTTTAAATTAAGCTGTACCTGTGGCTGGTATCAAGACCAACTTGATCAAGCCAACAGAGCTCCCAACAAACCTCCTGTTATTACATATTCTAGGGAACACACAGACATTATGTACTAGTCTCTAGGACCATTGCATTTTGTAGAAGTTAAATCACTCTATTGTATTCTTCCCTTTCCTACCACCCAAGTGAATCTTTCTTTCATCCCATTATTGCACTGCACCCACTCCCCAGCCAGGGCTTAACCCCAGACTCTATGGGTTGCCCTGCCCCAGGTCCTACCTGAGAGCAGCTCCTGGTGGTGCAGGAAGGAGCTGCCATTGGCTGACTGCAGGCCTGAGGCTCATGAGGAGCCACCTGCAGCTAACACAGGCCAGCATCCAGGGGCAGCCTTACCCTGCCCAGGTGCAGGATGGGGAGTCTTGGTGTTCCAGCATCAAGGATTCTTCTCAGCTCTACATTCCTCCTCCCTGGGCAAGTATTTTTAGAGCACTTCTGGGCATGTAACATTCCAGCGTTTGCCCAGTGCCACAGGGCCACCACGCGCACCGTTCACCACTCACAGTTCAGACGCGCTCTTCCGTTAACTTAAAAGCGTTACCCGGCTGACTGACGGGCGCAGCTACACTTCACCCCCTGCTCCACCTGGGACGTTCACAAGGGCCATGGGGGAAAGAGCAGAGGAGTTGAGCCCGTGCAGCTGTGACGGAGGCCAGCCTCGGGGACAGACATGCATCCAAGGTGTAAGCAGGATGGAAGAGAGGGTGGCAAGTGGGACGGACTTGGTTTTGTGAATGGTTGTTAGTTTGGATCCCCTCATCCCCCACAGCACATCTCAAATAGGAAGCCACCTTACCTCAGGGGAGCAGTTTCAGTGTGCTTTGTTTTCCAGCCCCATAAAATGCACCCATTGGCTACACAAGACACATCTTTAGCAAATTCTGACAATGCTGCTTACTTTCCTTAGAAACAGGCTACACATCTACCAGACACGTAACCGAGCCTTCCCTCGGGGTTAAGCAGTAAGAGGCTGGCACTCCAGAGTTACTGTAGCCACAGTGGCCTTTGGATCATCTAGTGAAGTCTGCCTTTTTCCAACCAGCCTAAAAGCCTCTTTTAAAAGCTACTTCAGTTTGTCTAATAAAAGATTTTCTTCAAATGAGCTCCTCTAAAATCAATTCTAATTTCTAACCCTTTTCTTTAGAAAACCGGTATGCTTTGCTCTTGTAGATTTACAGTAAATGAAAAGACAGAGCCTGCTCTAGCTGAAAAGAGCTGACAAGGCTTCTCACACTCAGTGAGATTATACTCACAGTTTTTATCCTCTGTCCCACCACACATACATGAAATAACCTCACCCGAGTCATTCAGGTCTGTTTTTATTATTAAGCCTGTACACTGTCAATACTCATGAAAGAAAGAACACTAATGAACACAGTCTTCGTGTTTCAGATGCAAATTACATCAAGACTTCCCCAGTTAACATCAATATCCCAACCCAGCTTATAAAACAAGCAAACAACCAAACACTGGGGACTGCAGTCCAGCACTACGGAAGGAATCCCTCGGGGGTTGACAAACATGGTACATATGGGATGGGGATGTGATCAATCTGACGCAGAAAGACAAGTGTTATTAGAGTTCCCAGAAGACAGTCTCTCTTACAAGCCCAGTTTGGTCCTTCTCCAGTGTCTCCTTTTGGAGTTGTACCTACAACAGAAGCAGTGTAAATTAGCACACTCACATTTGAGGATCCAGGCAGACTGAAGCCCCTCTGAACTAGCTCAACAGGAAAGCACCAAAATCGTTCCTCGGTGCTACAGTGAAAAGCTGATGGTAACAATCAGTGGTGCACTCAGTTTTTTAAATTTCCATCTGTTTACTTTCCTCATTCACTAACCAACTAGCATGTTACTGCAACAGAATCTAAACCTCCAAGAGATCAAGACCTTCCAGAGAGGCATCAGCACTGGCATATGAACACCCTACCCTGTGATCTTCTACTGACTGTCTAATGATAATGAAAACTACTTCTGGAATGTAGTTCAGAATCTAAACTAAAAAGTAACATTTTTGATCAAAAGATGACAAGCAGAACAGCATACAGAAAAGGTGTTTTTCCAGGAAAGTAAACTCCTTTATGAACATGTACTTGTCCATGTTAAGAACAAACAGTTCCACCACTGTGTAGGTGAAACCGAAGACAGTGTTAACAGGGTTACTCTCAGCAGGGAAATGGCAGCACTCCCACAGAATGAAGCGCTGAAATTGCAGCCTGCTTTTGCATGCGGGACAGGTAAAACTGACTGAAGGGCAGCAAGACAAAAATTCATGGTTCTGCCCTATGATAAAAGTATTCCAAAGCAGTGCAATTTAGCTAAAGTGGAACTCTGCTGTAAGTTGGTATCTGGAAGACAAGGATATAGTTTGGGGCACGTAACACCAATTTTGCCTAGGAAAAAAAAAAAATTTAGGAGAGAGAACAGGAACAGGACCTGGCAGCTGCCTGACAGAAGGCTGTAGTGAGGTGGGGGTTGGTCTGTTCTCCCATGTAGGCAGTGGCAGAACAGAAGAAATGGCCTCAAACTGCACCATGAGAAGTTCAGGTTAGATAGTAGGTAAAATTTCTTCACAAAAAGTATTGTGAAGGCCTGGCTCCAGCTGCCCAGGGCAGTGCTGGAGTCCCCGTCCCTGGAGGGATTCAAGAGCTGTGTAGATGTGGTGCTGAGGGACATGGTTTAGTGGAGACCTGGCAGTGCTGGGTTAGTGTTGGAGTTGATGATCTTGGCAGGTCTCTTCCAACCAGAGCAATGTTATGATTCTATTTCAGGGCCCTTTCACTGTCTGAGCCAGACACTGCTCCTGCCACTTTCCTCATTATTTAGGACAAAAAATAATCTGGGATAAAGAATCCTGTTCCCTTCAAGTCTAGGCAGGAAAGCATGAGATAAAAAGCTAACTGCACAGTGCAAGGGACCCAGCTATACTGGTTGAAGCTTTTAAACCACAGGGCTCTGATATGCACCACCTCCTGCACGGTTCGCATTCTGTGATCTTCTCTTACTGAATTTTCCAATAAACAATGCTTGAAAATAAACACTATAAGCAAACAAAAAGGAGGTGCAAATTAATTCTGCAGTCATGTGACAAGATTCTTATACAATCCATTTTCTCTCTCATAAGCCCAAGCCCTTTGCCCCCTTATGTGCAATCTTCCATATCTCAGAACACCCATGCTCAGTAAGGGACTGTTCCTTGAAAGTGCAGAAGCCCAGAGACAGCTACGAGAGAGAGAGCAAAGGTGCCAGGAAGGGGAACGTCAGAAGCCAAGAGGATATTCATGGAATAAATTATCTGCACATACAGTTCATGCTTTCAGTTTCAACATGCCATCACAGACCATCTGTAAATACTTGGAGCGCACTGGGATGAACTAAACTGCTACGGGAGAAAAAGGCACGGGAGCCCCACTCTGCCTTAACACAGCAGGCCGCCAGTAGCCGGTGGGGCTGCGTGCCTGCCCTAGCACGGCTGTATGGCACTCAAGGCCACGCAACTGCGCCTGCGCTTGTGCAAAGGCTTCTACACACTCAGCTTCTGACTTCAGACCGTCGCTCAGAGGCAGCCTGGTTTAGAGCCTGCGTGGCCGCAGCTCCTCGCAGAGCACCAGCCGATCTTATTACCTGATCTTATTGCCCGTTTTCATACGAATCCATTGCGGGATGGGCCGGTTCTGCTTCTGCTTCTTGGCGAGAAAGCGTTTGATCTTGAACGTCTTGTGAGACGACTGGAAGAGAGAGCAGCAGTTAGTCCCACACGGCAGCCGCCGCACAGCCCCGGCTCGCAAGGCAGCTCCGCCGGGCCAGCCCCACCGCGGGAGCTCAGCCACAGTACCGCCGGCGGGAGGCACCGCAGGGCAAGGCACCGTCATCCGCACCGCCCCGCGCCGTGAGGCCGGCGGACCGCAAGGCCTCGGCGAGCCAAGGGAAGCCGCACCCGGGGCCCTCCCCCCTCCCCCGCGTCCCCCCGCGCGGCCTGCCTGCCGGGAATCTTAAGGCGGCCGGTGGCAGCGAGCGGGCGGCGGCTGTCGCGGCACGGCGGCGGATGGCGGCCGATGGTCTCACCATGGCGCGGAGCTGCCCGTCGTCCCGGCGATGGCGGTGGCGGAAGAGGCGGAAGGGTCGGGGGGAAGCGACGAGAGAGGCGGGAGCGGCCCGGCGGGCCCCGCGCCCCCTGGCGGCCCGGCGGGCCCGCCCCGGCGCCGGCGCTGCTCAGTGAGGGACGGCGGCGGCTCGGGTTTCTGCGAGTTTATTGGGTTTAGTACAAAATCGCTATGGCTAAAATTCGCTAGCTTAGGAGGAGCTGCTACTGGTGAAGTCTTTCTGGGCTGTAAAACAATACTTGAAGTTATGAGGGAAGATGAAGTGGTGCCGAGAGGGCAGGAGCTGGGAAACACATCAGACTCTACAGAAGGGAGAAGGCTGGAAAACAACAGGGTGCTCAAACCAGCTACACTCGGTTAAAAAATAAGCATTTCAAGGTAGGTGGACTTTACATGAGAATTTGTCAAGAAGTATTCCAATATTAAGCCAGCTTATTCATACACTCCAACTTAGTTATTTATCCAGAGAACCACTGCAGAGGAAGGTCTCTCCCTCCCTTGCGCTATTACGGCGATGCCAGACGTTCTCCTCTCGACAGGCCCAAGGGCTCCTGTTCACTGGTACCTCAACCACCACAGCCTGCGGACCTGTCTCGTGCTAGCCCGACACAACTCAGCTATCACTGCCTCAGGTAGGAGCACTATGCAACAAAGTGACACCGGCGTTAACTCCGGGCAGCTTCCAGCTTGCTCTGCTTAAGTGCATCCAACGCTGGCTCCCATTGCTTTACCATAGAGCGCTGGCTTTAGATCCAGGTGTCATCTCCTCCTGACCACGACTCATTTATTATCGTACTTAAGGCCATAAAGTCTTTCTACTTTGCAAAAATTCTCTTCTCTGTTGTAGTTAGATGCTGGCAAAAAAAAAAAAAAAATTGAAATAACTGAAAATACAATGAGAACATATTTCAAATTCCGAATCTACAACTGAGGTTCTTTAACCAGAAACATCCAACAGCACAATGCCCCCTTTTCTTCCTTTGTTCCTTCTTCGCTTCGAAGGCACTTCTGGATTGCGTAGTACATGCTCTTTGGCTGCACAGACAGTCAGAACACATAAGGCTGGCATGCGAGTCACTCCTCTTCCTTCATGTTACTGGTCTCACTCTCTGGTTTCTTATCCACTCCCTGATCTGTGGGTTTTGCAGCACTGTCTTCATACTGACACAATCGGCTTCGGCTTCGGGCTCCTGGCTGGTACAGCTGCATTGCTGGACGATCCTGAAATAAATCAAAATTATTTAGACTTTTTCATAGCTCCATGTTATCATGGCTATTATGGCATCAGTGATTCTAGAAATGGCTCAAATGCAAATTTTTCAAGGTGTTCCACGTTAAATTACTCCACCATGGTGGCAGTGTGGCTTCAACTGTCTCAAAGCAAAGTTGTCTCTGTTGTAAGGCAACACCCCTCTTCAAGCCACAGAGAACACTGCACGTAGCTGAAGTTATTTGTAAAGAGCTTCCTCTTGAGATGAGATCAGCTCAACCTCTCTCACAAGGGAGGCCAACTTCAAAGCTCCTTCAAAACCAGTTTCATTTGTACCCTATAATGCCTTAAGTGACATGGAAAATTTGCACACTGATGCTGCAAAACACAGATTTGCAGAGTATATAAAACTAAATGCAAGACATTTCTTGAATCTACAGGAGATTTTCTCTCCTATTCTGCATGTAGCAGTCCTGTCCCTAATTGGGGGTAACCTGTTCCATCTCAGCCCCACACTGAGATGTATTTTCAGGCATGTATAGCATCAGCAGATACAGGCAGATTACTGATACTCTATGAACACCTTAAAGATACAGCCTATGGCTTAAGTCAACAAGTGAAAAGGGATCGGTGTCTTTACAATTTAGCCTGTGGTATCTTGGCTTAATTCCTACACAGTCACAAGAAATATTACAAACCATTTAGCAGTTTAGTGGCCAAATGGGCAAGCTTTCTAACAACAGCAAAGTTTGTTACCAGAACAGAGAGAATTTTCAACAGAGAAACCACATGGTTCTTTTCCTTGAAGTGTTTTTATCCTAAAAACCACAAACTGGTCCCTACGAATCAACACATGAATTTAAAGAAATCCAGCACCTTGTTTCTGATACGATCCCTCTTAATTGTATCCTCTTTTTTATCATCTTTGGTTACTTTCTCAGATTTGTCCATGCTGCTGGTAAAGTCTGTAAGATCACTTTTCTTTCCCTTTTCTCTGAGTAAGTCTCTCTCCTTTTTCACCTCTTCCTCTTTTCTTCTAAAAACCTTCTCTTTCTCAAAGCGCTCTTTCTGCCTCCGACGCTCCTCTTCTTGGCGTCTCAGTTTCTCCCTCTGTGCTCTCTCATATTCTCTGTCTCTTTCAAAATCTCTATCTCGGTCCCTGTAGTCCTTTACACACTCATCTTCTGATCTGTATGAAAACAAAACTGAAAATTAAGCTCAAACGATTCATCAAACAGAGCTGGGAGATCAATGTAATACTGGTGTAAGTTTGCAATGCGAAGATGACACACTGGCAGGCTCTAGGGAGCTTTTGGGAAGCTGTAATAACCCAAGTCATGCACGATAACCAGAGATGACAGCGACTGCTAGCATTTCCTAGCCTTCTACTCAACATAGCTGGCTGAGTCTCCCCTGGCTTTGGAAAACACCTGAATTTCTCTGGCTCATCTCTATTTCTGACATGGCAGAACTGAACCTTGAACACATCATGGAGCTGTTGAGAATGACACTTCCCACTTTGACCTTTTACAAGACATAAAGGGACTAGGAACCGGAGTACACCTCTCCTCGTGCCATGGTTATCACTCTCTCACTGCAAGGACAGCACTCACAGCCTGCTGCAGGTCACCTACACCTGGGCTTCTTTGCGGAGTTCCTACAGTGAGTTGCAAAAAAATAGTAAAATCTGTCCACTAGTGAAGAATTGTCAGGTAACGCGCACAGCTTTTGGTACTCACGGGGATGTGCACTGCCACAGAGAACACATCCCATGCCTTAGAGCAGAAAAATAATTTGAAAGGAATTTCAAAACACGGTCATGGCAGAGCAGCCCAAGCCTCAGTACGATCAGGAAACAAGTTATATATACATATATATATTTATAGCAAGTACTAGAATACTTTTTTGCCTTCTCTTCTTTTGTCTCCCCATCAGATCGTTTGGCAGATGCACTACTCGCATTTTTTTCCTCCCTCAGAGATTCTTTTTCCAGTTTCTTGGATCTTTCTTTTTTCTCCAAGTCTTTTTCATCTTTTTCAGGCTTCTTAAGTAGCTACAAAGAAAACAGAAGTCTCAACTAAAAAGCTCACTCTAATACATATTGTCTGGCACAACACCGAAATTGCAAAGGAACCACAGTCCAGTAAGAAATAAACATTAAAGTAACATTACTGCAAATGGCAGTATTTCTACGAGCTGGAGTGTATGAGTAAGCGTAATCCACACAAACTAGGATTTTTCTCCTAAAACAGGGCATTTTAGAAAGCTTAAAAATAAGTCTCCATTCCATAGTGAATTCACAATTCTGTTTACCACAGCATGTACAACAGTCACGTGACAAAGCTTTAAATATTACTATGAAGCATTACAGCATGTAAACCTTTACAATGCCTAATATTGCATGTTACAAAAACATGGTAATCTACTAACACCAAACTCATGTGATTCTCCACACAATACTCAAAGAACATTTTGAGAGACTGATATACAAATAATAGGGGAAGGGAGTGTAACAGTTTATAATAAAGAACTGTTCTAGACCTTAATCTTTGGTTCTTCTTTTGATCTGTCTCTTTCTTTTTCTGGGCATCTGTCTACTTTCTTCAGTTTTTCTGCTTCTTTTCTCTTCCTTCTCTCCTCCTCTTTCCATTTTCTTCTTTCTTCTTCTCTTTGTCTTTTTCTTTCCAATTCTCTCCTCCTCCTCTCCTCTCTTTTTTCTTCTCTCAGTCTCTGTGTGTGTAAAAGCAAAGAGAAACAGTGTATTCCCACACTAGAAAACCTCCCTTTAAGCCTAACAATATACCCTGCCCCAAAGTCAAAGTATTTCATCACCAAATAACTCACCGCAAACCTGCCCCTATTATACAAAAAGTCCTATCATCAGTATTGTTCCACTGTGAACCTGAACCTGTTAGGGCAGCATTTCATCCCCCCCCATTTGCATTGTCATTAAAAAAAAAAAAAAATTCATCCAACCACAAACACAAACAACACAACACCAGCCTCAGCCTTTATAATTCTAATTAAATCTGCTCCATCTGTGATTTTTGTCATGGCTAAAAGTTAAAATGAGATTATGTGCTAGGAGAGAGATCATTTACAAAGACCTCAGCCATAACCACATTCCAAATGAAAGCGTTAAAGCGAAATCTGGTCTGGCAGTGCCACAGGGACATTTAACTGTGACCAGAACACACACAAAGTGCCACCATTCCTACAAAGGTCAGCACTCTAGTAGTTCAAAATATGTGAATCCCTTGTTAACAAATAAGTTGAGTCAAAAGCTTCTTCAAAAAGGGCAGAAACCTATCAATACACACATTGCAGTGTACACACTTATGCTTTAAACGAGCAAACTGTACCTGTGAGCGACAAGAAGATTCTGGAGAGAGGTCTTACCTGTTTATTTTTCAAGAAGTTCAATAAAGGAGTAGTCTTTTTAGCTAGAGAACACAAAATATATGTGAACAATTTGCCTTATCCAATATTGCAATAACTACAACAAAACCCCTGTACAAAATAAGAAGGCTTATGAATTATCCAGCCTACTCCAATCCTAGCCCTGAACAGTGCCACCTATGAGGACTCTATAATAAAGTTCTTTAGGACATTAATATGACATCCAGTACCCCTCTCTGTAAAGGGACATTCAGTTGGCATTCGGCTTTTCCCAGATTCTCTCGCTTTGAGATACCTGTAATGTGCTTAAAGAGCCTTCTCTGGTCACTTGTGTGGATTTTACCCAACCACAGTATCTCTCAACCTGTGCCTGCTCCCATCACTTGGCATTAAACATCACTGCACCCCACCGAAAAGCTGCCACTTTGCAGTCTAGTCTGGCTAACAAACATCTGACTAGCAGCTTAAAACAGGAAGGGAGGCTAACATATAGAACTTAAATCTAGAGATGATTTTGAAGCATGGGAGCAAAATATAATAACCTGAATAATAATAGCCTAAAGGTTTAACAAACACTAAGCAAGCACACAAAAGAATTCAGTCTCCTCAAGGTTGAGAAATCACAGCTTCAAATTATACCCCATACATTTCTTTGTGCTCCAGGAAAATGTAACTATAGTACATATATTTCCATACCTATTAGCTCTTTGTTTCTTGCCTCTATTTCCTCCAACAAAGTTTCAGGAGTGGAGGTTAATTTTTCATCATCTGCACTGTAACTTTCCAAAAATTTCTTGTACTCTGGATCTACAGGGGAGGCAAAAGGAGGGGTGGGGGAAGATAAAAAAGGAGGGGGGGGGTGGGGGGG
>JANHGN010023631.1:14339-26009 GCA_024605025.1 Megaceryle maxima
GAGTACAAAGTATATTTTATGATTCATCATAAAGACTTTGGACTACACAGAAAGCAGTGTATTTAAACTAGCAGTTTAAGTATAAGGTATAGGTCAAGTACGACAGTATTAACCTATTTAAAAGAAAAAGACAAAATTCACTACAGTCAATGACTTGTTTCTATCACTTTTCTATTAATATTAAGTATAGATTAGAGGTATATACTACTCCCTTTTTGGGAAGAAAAAATTAAAAATTCAATGCTAATTCTTCCACTTGCAATAAACAAAATAAACCTAGTATTTTCCTTGCATGCTACTAAATGCAATACATTACCTACTTGCTCAACAGAAACTGCGTATTTAAAGTGTTACTCAACAAATGTTAGAATTAAAAACAAAAACGCAACTAAATGCATAGACTGATAATTTTATTATTTGTTTTCAGATATTATTCTGAAAATAAAAAAATGAGGTAAAGCACAAGAATGAAAATTACTTTTTTCAATATTGTATTATAAACTTAGCACTTAAACAATATTGTAAAGTCACAAAGGATGCGAGATTTCATGGCCTAATATATACCAAAACTGTCATAGCTGTCAGAACTTGACTAGCTAGGCGTTCTGAAGCTTGTATACCAGAGTAACTTCAAAATCCAGTTAAGTGAATTTTTCCATATCCACTTTATACTTTTAAAGCTTTTAGTATGTTTGGTGGCATAAATGTACAACTTCTTACATAATAGCAAACTAGCATCTTGACAGTAGAAATGAAAAACTAGCAGCAGTAATTCTACAAGTTCATTCTGGCCACCATAAAAGCTTTAAAAGAAACTACAGCAAAAGAAAAATAGGTACATATTTCTTTTCCAGAACTGTAAAAGCATATTCTCTAACAGCCATTCAAATTGATCTGATTTGGGAATGAATATTACATTTGTTACTTACTACTGGGGAGAAAAGGAACAAGGCGAAATAAAGGAGTTTGGGCGTTCAGTGTTTTTTTGTTGTTGTTGCTGTTGCTGTTGTTTTGGTTTGTTTTTGTTTTGGGGTTTTTTGTTTGTTTGTTTTTACAATATATCTGTTTTGAAAGGGTTTCCTAGATTTAAATATAATTACAATGGTTCAAAAATTATAAACATAGCAAACATATTGCATGACATTAATCCATTCAATAAAAATGTTTCATCTCATCTAACTTTAGAGATATAAAATACAGAAATCTAGGGAAATAACCTCATACAAACATCTGTATCTACTCACTTTTTAAGTGTAACTACTTTAACCTGTCTTGCTGTTCTACTTTAGGATGACACAAACTATGGACTAGGCTCCTCTAACTCATAAAATCAGTTTTGCATGACCCGATTCAGAGCTGTACCTCTACCAGGTAGATACCCATTTAGCCAGAGAAAAAAAATTCACAACTTAATTACTTCCTAAATTTGAAATTCAGTGGGAAACTCCAAAGGTTTTGGCTTTCAAAACAACCAGACAGTCTTGTCCCCTCTGCCCACCATATAAATAGATAATTGTTTCATGTGTAGATATTGTTTCTGCCATCAAACAAGACACAGATGAAAAATAGAAGAGAACAGTATCTTTTCTTTGCTGATGACAGTGGTAAAATTCAATTAAAATGTAATCAGAATTTCATGCTTTGGGTGTGTCATTTGCTGCATTTTGAAGATTAAACTTCAGTTCTGCAATGAGAACTTTAGACAAAACTAGACATCTATTCAGAGAGTTGTCAATTTAACGGACTTCAAGAGACCACAAGGAGGTCTTTCAGCCAGCTCATCCAGAACAAGAATTAAAGAACTTGACATTTATCAGTATCTCTCACCTGGCACAGCATTTATAGTGTTGAGAAACAAAGAGAAAGCATAGATAGTCTTTCTTACTTCTATTGACTGAGTCATCTTCTTTGTCCCTATGAAGTCTTGCTGCTGTCAACACAATTCCAGATCAATCAGGATCTGAAGGGCAGTTCGGCCTCCCTTGCTTCAGCTCTGGGGTCTGTGATGTTACAGTGCAAATTAGATCAGGTTACTTACGCAACTGAAATATAACACACACAGACTCATAGAATATGCATTTTTATATATTTAAAACATAGTCAGATAAAGTTTTCAGTAAGCTCAACTCATCCAATAAACAGAGTGTAAAAGGAGATAAACATCCAGGATGAGAGAATTGAATCTCATCTTTCTACCAGAGTGAGATATCACCCAAAGTTTAACATCAGACTTGAGGCCAAGAAATACTGCAACACATACAGTAAATAATAAACATCACACTTCTAGAACTGTGCCACCTTTCTTCCACCCCTGGAAAAGCACTCCCATCACAATGCATAAAGTACAACTACTTTGAAGCAAAATAGAATTCATAAACGAAGAACAGAAGAAATCAAAACTCAAGAGACAAATTAAGCATATTTGATTTCCTTTTTTTTTTTTTTTTTTTCAACTTCTTTAAACTCTTTCCTACAGTGTTCCCTGAACAGGCACATGCAGATAAAACTGAAGTTAAAAGTCAAGTGGCTGACAAACATTTTCAGCTTGATACTGAATTCCTAATATAATCTTAGATACATTTTTCACAGAATCAAAGAATGTTCAGGGTTGGAAGGGACTGCAGTAAGACTTCTGGTACAGGTTGCCCATCAGCCACATCCCCATTCCACTGGCTGTCTCCCAGCAGGGCTTTGTATCTATTTCTCAGAGGCACCCAGAGAGGTGAGGCAGGCAAGGAGGGCCATGGCCATGAACTTACCTCCACTCACCCCTCTCATTTTGGCTTTTCTCTTCCACCTGAGACGAGCAGGATACAGGGGCCCCTTGATCCTGGTGCTCTCTGGCGGGCGCTCCCATTTCCGTCGCAGGAAGGTCAGATTCCAGCTCCACCAGTCCATCTCTGTTTCAGCCTCCCTAATGCTCCTTTCTGCTTTTCTGCTTCGCCTTGCTGCCTTTCAACCTCATCTCGCAGCTGAGCGGATCATCTCCCTGCTCACACCGCACCCAGCCGCACCCATGGCTGCCCCTGTCACCAGGGCGAGGCTGTGGCATTCCCTGCAGCCTGTCATCTGCACACTCGCACCCTTCTGCGGGAGCTCTGTCTGGGTTCCCACATCCATTTTGCTTGGTGAAAGAAGCACGGTCGTCTTTGCCGGCTGCAGACTGTTGTTCTTTTACCAAGCTGGTCAATACTTCAGCGCCCTGGAAAACCCGCCGAGGGACGCGCACGCGCGGCCTGGGCTGCCTGAGGCTTTTTTACCGCGCGTGGCTGCGGCCGCCGTTGGCTCCTCGTTTGGATCCGGCGCTGCCGCTGCTCCGCCCACGCGACCTCAGCAGCCCCACCACGAGCTGCAGGCCCTTGCCGCAGCCGAGCCGAGCCGCTTTTCCCAGTTTCTAAAAAAACACAAAAATTGCTCTTTGCCGGCCCTTTTAGCCACGCTCCCCTTCCCCAGCGCGGACTGAGCTGGGTCTCGTCGGCACGTTTACGCCTCGTGTAGATCAGGCGCTGTTGCTGCTGCTCTGCCCGCGCGTTTTCTCCCAGCAAGGAGTGGCCCATGTCAGCAAAAATAACGGTCTTTAATCAGAAATATTTAAATATCAAGCAAAATTATTTCTTTTACCGCTTTCAAATTATTACCCGGGGAAGCTGAACACATTATTTTTACCTCATGTTGTTGCTTGCCACATTGTTACAACGAGAAAACTAACACATCATCTTTATATATGCATAATAAAATCGGAAACATTTTAGGGTTCAGTAACTCCTTAGCAGATAAATTGGCACTTTGAGGTTAGTGCTCAACATCAGAGGTAGAAATTGCAGCTTATTACTATTTAGAATCTTAACACTAACAGTGCAGCCCCATTGCAACCCCTGAAGAGATTTCAAAACATGATGTCAATTGGTGGTCCATTAGAAACCACCAATGAGTGATAAAAAAAAAAAAAAAAAAAAGGCACAAAACCAAAACCAACCCAACAACAACCCAACAAAACCACAAAATAAAGCCGCAAACAAACAAACCAAAAATATTTCAACAGTGCATCAATCAAATATGCAAGAAAACCAAGTAATACATCTCAGGAGTCTGTGTGCATATTTCATGCACACTTATCTATACAATTAGCCAAATAAAATGAAAGTCAGCACCATATGTCAAATCAAGATGTCCAGTTTTGCCAGGTATTTGTTAATGAATTTGAAGTTTGGGGACTATTTTTCATTAAAGTTCTGTTGGATAAGGTGATGTCATGATCCATTTCCCATCATTTTCAGGGGGAGGTTGAATGGAAGTCAGATGCTAATGTCTTAAGAACGGTTTCTTTCCATAGGAAGTACAGAGCACTCTAGATACTACCAATGCCTTAAAATATATAATTTATTTTATTCTATTTTATGGTGTTTAGCCTTTTGTTTATCACTTTGATTAATGGTAGGTTAACCAAAGTGCCATGGAAAGGGGCAACTTTGTTGTTCAGAAAACTAGATCTGATTACATACACTCCTTTGCATATCTGCAACAAATATGTCTCATAGTTTTATCTAGTATACTGCTACATGCTTACATAGTACTTAAGCTTTTTTTTTTTTTTAACCATTAAGGGGGTTTTTTTATATATAATTACAAAGTTGGATTAACTCTAAGAAATTGTGGTATAGCCACTGAAATTCCAAAGGCTGTCTCTGCTCTAATGCCTTCCAAAGCTTTAAAAGCAAAATGCAATTTAAATGTGACATCTGGTAGAGTTATCAAATCTAGCAGCAGCTGAGGAAACATAAAAGGATTCTTGTTTTAAATAGAAAACAAGATGACATTTTACAAATACTTATTCACTATTTCAGCTACTAGTATACATTAGAGAAGACTACAATAATCAGAAAAAAATTTGAATGATCTTCAAAACAAAACTATTTACTAAGTTACAAAGACAGCAGATGTTTCAGCATTTATTTCTTTAAAACTTCTGCTTTAGTACATTTCCGGGTCAAACATATGATACATGTCTCCTATTAATTTTCAGCTGCATATTCTACTTCATAGCACATATGACATTTTGATACTTTATCCTGAAATAATGTCTCAGACGGATCAGAGAGATGCAGTATAGTTACTTGCTCATTATAACATTGTTTTTACTTGTTTTGGTGTGTGGATTTTTTAAAACTTTTTCTATAAGTAGCTCCTTGAACTTCAGGTATCTGATTTGCATGATCACAGTGAAATCATTATTATTATTGTGAAATCATAATTTTTACTGCATGCATATCTTTAACCTGGCATGGCTAACTAGTGTGGAATAAAGCCTTTTCACAGCGAGTATACAGCGCACATCATTTCACAACTAGCATATAGTATATTCAGTCTGGTTTCAGGCACAGCCAAAACAGAAGAATAACAATTGCCTAATCTAGTCCTCTTTACACAGGGAACTGTCTTAATTTTTAAATGATGCTCATTGACTTCAGATTAGAAACTCTGACCTTCAGAGCATAACTCGGATATTTTTTTTTTTCCTGGGGTCTTGAATTTGCTTGTAATTATATCAGGTTTCAGTTATGTTGCACTTACTTTTCCTTAGAGATTTTTTTCCCTCAGGAAGGAAAATCAAATGTTACAATACTAATATCTTAAAAGTTATACAAAAATATAAATACAATAATGAGAAGCACGGCATGATGAAGTCAAGCACATAGCCTTACAAATAGACATACAAGGAGTACATAGATGTTATCTGATCAGTCATGCACTAGTTGCAAGGGCCCCAAAGTGCACCAGGCAGCGTTTTTCACTCTTCAATGACCACCATGCTTACCTTCTGGAGAAGATTTTAGAAACTGTATCAAGCTGGTCTATCGCACAAGCTCAAGAAAAGGTCCAAGTCTCACAAAGGGAGAAATCCTCTATTGCAAAGGGAAGACTAGAAAAGACACCAAATTCAGAGAAAGGGGAGGAAACTGCAATTAAAATCTTCCTATAGCCCAATCAGATGAAACCCAGGTGATAAATGAGAAAATAACCAGAGGAAATGGGATCTAAGTTTATTTGACCTAGGCAACCTTCCTAACCCTTTAACATAGGTCAGCTACCTACCTCGCCAAATAACCACTCAATTCTCCTCACAGACACCCAGCTGAAGCAGAAGGGTTAGCAAATATCCTCATTTGCAAGAGTCTCTAACCCTATAGCTTGGGAACACTTTGAAGAGATGAGATATACCATCAGTTTCCCAGAGCAGGAAAATGAGGGTCTCTTAGTACCAGTCTAGGCAGGAAAATTGTGAGAAAACAGAACAATCAAATCACTTTTTTGTTTGTTTATTTTGTTTTTAAAAGGAACATACTGAAAAGAACACAATAATAAAGGAGTGAGACCTGCCTACCATTTTAGAAGATGTTTGATTACAGGAAAAAAACCCTTTATTTTATGTATATTTATTATATATACTTATATATAATGAAGTTCATTTACAGGAAAATTTAAGGTTTTTATTCCTGTATTTGATGGCTCTTTCAGATCATATTCTGAAAAGTAAGTAGTCCCAATATTACCACTCAGAAACTGAACAGCCCATCAGAAGGATACAGATTCCAGTCAAAAGGTCAAATCCTTTCTTAGAAACAGATTGATAGCTCTATGTATGCATGCCCTGTATATATATATATATGTAGATATATATATATGTACTTTGGTAGCAACAGAGCTACCAGTCCAGAAAAGTAGGTAATGAAAAATACATGCTAAAAGCTTTTTTTTTTTATGTATAATTCAGATTATTTTCATCAATTTGATTTTTTAACCAGTAATAACAAGAAAATGTTTTTCACACTGAAAACCTTATTCATAAGGATGCCGACAGTAGGAATAGTAGAATATATTCATATCTCAGAGTTTTATCCAAGTTATGAGCCAACAGCAGGAAAAAAAAAAAAAAAACAAAACCAAAAAAACCTACTAAACCAGAAGCCTGTTTCTCACTAGGAGGGGAAAAAAAAAAAAATCAAGACAGGTAATCTAGGGCTACACAGGTTTCACATATTAAACCACCTGCTTTCATCTGCCTTCATATAGGAAATTTATCTCAGAATTTATTCTCAGGGGGACAAAAAAAAAGTCTAACAAAAAGCCACATGTAAGCCCCATCAGAAAAGATTAAATAAGTATCTGTTCTTTTTCCTACACCTTTCTTATCTTTTCAGGGAAAAATAAGCTTAACTATTTACAGCACTGTTACCAGTTGTTAAATCTTCCCTGTCCTCATAAAGAGCTAATTAAGGAAAGGTGGGATAGTTATTGCCTTGTCAATTTGAGATTTGAAAGTTTTCTGATGTTTCAAGAGAGGAAATCAACACCAGATTTTGAAGGTTTTCATTAAAATTATGTGTCTCTCTTCCTTTTGTTCTCTATTAAAATGATTTCAACATTATAAATTCTCAAAAATGTGTTGTATACCTGAAAATACAGTTTGTGTATCATTGCAATTTCCTGAGGAAATACCTCAAATCTTCTAGTGGATAATATTTGGAGAAATATTAGAAATAGAGAAACTATACCACATCTGTCAGGATGAAATGAGACTTTATCAGTTTAAGACTAACGCTTTTTCAGCTAGAGACCTCATCCAGAAATTAAGAGACTAAAGCAGTACAGGGAATAGTGTGATTCTGCAGACTGGTGATTACAATATTCTGTTAGGAAAGGGAAACACCAACTCTATCACTATTTCAGGACCTCTATTTCAAAATAGTGAGGTTCTCATTAGCTACTTATGTTTCCACATGTCTTTATCTGAATCCTGGCAGGCAGCAGATGTGAGTGTGAAGTTCCTCAGGATGAAAAAAGATTTTGTAAGATTTTATTTCCTGCCTCAGAGTATTACTTTTTCATCCCCTTTGGGAGGGGTGGTGTTTGCTCGCCCTTTCAAATGATTTAACTTGCTGCATTCAGGTCAGGATCTCAAATGGATGGAGGCATTTTCTGAAATCCATCAAGCATCTAAACTTTAGAGAAGGATGAATCTTAAGATATGAGCCTACTCTCCACATTTTCTATTGAATGGTTTTGCACAACTTCCAATATGTGGTGCAGAGAACCATTCCAAGTCAACCAAACTACTTAGGAGATCAGGTGCACTGTACATGGCTTCAAAGTTCGAATACCCAAAGGTTATTTGCTGCAGTACTTACATTCTAGGCACCAGGCACATTTGTTTGATCTACATTTGGCTGGTTTTTTTGCATTTTAGTAGGTTTTGTTAATAAAGTACCACAGTGTGTCGACAGAGTGTTAATGCAGAAATGAATATTTTAGTCAAGTCTGAATGTCCTTTTAAAGACATAGTTCAAAATGGGCATTATGAACTGAAACACTGTGACAGCACTTTGGGCAAGATCAAATAATGCTAGCTGTCTCTTTTGTCCTTATTGCCTAAAAATCCAGTTACAGTAGATGATATTTTCCTCAAACATCCCTTTAGAGGCATTTTGAAAACCTGTATATCATGTTTCTTGACTCAGTCCATCAAGCACTCTTCTAAGTTTCACCACTTATTTGACCTCGAAAAGATGAATCCATGACTCCAAAGGAGTAACTATGCATTCCACTCCTCGCTGTCTATGCCTTACTAGCTCCTGAAAGCCAGAAAAACAAATTATTGAATAAACAAATCATCTTTCCATCTATCTTTTCTTCTCTTTAGGTACTTCACAAGGTGAGGACAATTCATTTAAGATGGACCATCAGGGATAAAAATCCCCAGAATCAGCCTTGTCAAGAGACTGTTGTTTTCTAGTTTTTTTTTTTTTTTTTTAAACGAAGCCCCATTCAGATCTTTCAGACCCAATACTGATCCAACATGCATAAAATGATGACACAAAATAGAGTCTTCATTCAATGATCACTCAGAGAACTTATGCAACACAAAAAACACCTACATAATTTCCATCAAGTATCTCTCATTGCTGGTAAATATGAAAAGGTTTAACTTAGTATAATGAAAAAATAGTCATTGAAACAGAAAGCAGATTTTCTCCAAGTATATTTATTCTTACTTTCGGGGGGGGGGGGTGGCTGTTGACCTTGGCTTTCAATAGAACTCCCTCTCCTCAGTAGAACAGGGGAAAAAATAACACAGGAAAGATCATGGGCTGAGATGAAGCTAGAGTGATCACTCACCTGTTACTTTCATGAGCAAAACAGTCTCAACTTGGGAAAAAATAGTTTAATATACTGGCAAAGAAAAATAGAGTAGAATGGTGAGAAAGAAAGAGAACACCTTTCTTCCACCCACCCTCTTCTTCCCTTGACCCCTTGCATTTCTGACTCCTCTACCTGTCCCACTGTAGGCAGCACAGAAGATGGTGTGGAATGGAGGATTGCATTCAGTTCATAACAGTTTCACCACTCCTTCCTCCTCACACTTTTCCCCTGCTTCAGCTTAGCTCCTCTCCATGGGCTTCAGGAAAATACCTACTCCACTGGGGCCTCTCCAGGGGAAACTCCGCTCCAGCACCTAAAGCACTTCTTCCACTCTCATGAGACCTCACCTGGAGTACTGCGTCTAGTTCTAGAACCCCTATCGCAAGAGGGATATGGATGTGCTGGAGCGTGTCCAGAGAGGGGCCACAAGGATGATCTGGAGGCCATTGGCAGGGGGGTTGGAACTAGATGATCTTTAAGGTCCCTTCCAACCCTGACAATTCTATGATTCTATGATTCCCTCACCATCTACTGTAGCCTTGGTGTCTTCAGGGCTGTTTCTCACACTTTGTTCCTCACTCCCTGGTAGCATTATACTCTTTCTTAAATATGTGCTCCCCACTCATAGCAGAGGGGCCCAGCTGTGCCCTGCTGTGGGTTGGTTGGAGGTGGCTGTAACTGGCTGTGTCTGGCTCAGGGCAGTCCCAACCTCCTCACATACGTGACCTTGCAGTCACTCCATTGCCAGCACCTGGTTACCTGCACCCAATACACTCGAACACACAAAATATAAACAGATGTCCATGTGTGAAGTCTAAATCATAACTACAGATGAGACAGTGCTGATTTTTAATTCAATTTTTTTAACAAGAAAATTCAGAAGAAATTATTTTTTAAATGTAATTAATCTCCATTTGACTAATGACAGACTGAAAGCAGAGTCACGCTGTAAATGAGAATCAGTCAAAAGCTAATCTGAGCACCTATCAGTCCACTCTATCTTGTAATAATTTTGCCACTGAGTCTTATTAGACACATGAAATCTCTCAACTCAGTAACTCACCTTCCTTCATCTCTTCAGGAGACAGTTTTCATTTTACATTTCTTCACTTTAATAAATGATAATTAAATATGGTATGGATCACTAGAAGTGGAGATTTAACTCAGTAATGGTAGTTAAGAGGTAGAATATAAAAAGCTTATGTTTTGTACATTCTCAAATGCTCTTGTATTTATGAATGATTCCCATCCAGAAGCCTGAAGAGTCTTCCACAGTATGTACATATTTGTTCTTTATATTATGGATTTATTGATGGAACTGTGCAGATTCTGGAAACTGATTCAAAAGAGAGACTTCCAGAGCTGACAATGACTATTTTAGATTATCATCACTTACGTAAAAAGGCTGCCTATCCTCCCATTGCAGCCTGCAAATTATGTCAGTGTTGATCTTGATCAGTTTAAAGCCAATTATACTCTTTTGCCATTCATCTTTGGTTTTCTTAAAACAAGGTGGGAGGAATAATTTAATTAAATAGATTTTTTTTGTTTGGTTGGGATTTTTTTGTTTGTTTTTGTTTTGGTTTGGTTTGGTTTTTTGTTTGTTTGTTTTGGGGTTTTTGTTTGTTTGTTTGTTTTTAATTATGGAATGGTAGTCCCTTGATTGAAATATTAATTTTAAACTATACAATCCCTCTCCTGAAATCCTCTTTCATACCATAATCTCAACTTGAAAGATGAAGATGAATTTGGGGAAAGGAAAATAATAGTCTTACTTGGGAAATAAAACAAAAACTACACAAAATTTTCCCCAGGTTCTTAAATCATAGCAGCAGAATACTGCAAAAATTGTCTTTTCTCAAGCTTTAGAGATTCAAAAATAAAGTATGTTCAACTTTTTTTTTATGTTAAAGTATTTCAAAACATGCATAAAACAACAGTCCAGCTTTTCCATCACACATAGTATCTTACAGTTTCTGTTAGCTTCTATTCCCTCTACAATGGAAATATATGGGAAACAACAACTCTGCACATTCTTCTGTCTGCTAACAGACACAATTGCTTCCAAGTCTTATGTGCAAATTCTTATGATAGAGTTATGCCATGCAAAGAACATCTTAAATTCCTTTAGTTATTTTAACAAAATTAGAAGCGAGCTTATTACTGAACCTTCATTATGGGAGAAAAATATGCTGCTGCTTTGCTGCTTGAAATTATTCAGTCAATCAATATCAGGGCTGAAATCCATTCTAATTTTCCATTTCCTACCCAGTGTATGATAAATTAAAAAGTATTCAGGAAGTGTATTAGTATATTGGAAAATTACAATGACTAAAAGCCTACAAATCTACATCCTCTAAAGGTCAAGTCTTCCAGTTCATCATGAAAAGTGCCTGGGAATAGCTTAAAGCTTAAGAAAATTCAGTACTTAAAGTTATGAAAATATTTCATAAGGAAAGAATATTATAGTTT
>JANHGN010023631.1:30356-44422 GCA_024605025.1 Megaceryle maxima
TTTCCTTTTAGAAGCATGTTTACTCTTTTTATCCCCAGACTGCATTTTCTCATATCATTAGCAGGATCCAAAACATAAATGTCAAGGAACCATATGTACAAGACTTGATTATTCATCTAATGCAGCTAGTTGTACTGATTCTATATAGACAGGAAATTTGTTTTCCAACAGGGTTATGTTTTGTTTTCATTGTAGAGTTTTGTACGTAAGAGTTGCAACTTCATCAGTGCTCTAGTTTGGACTGCAATTTTGAATCATATTTTGCAATCATGTCTGACTTGCTCTCCATTGATTTGTGATGTGAACTGGATTCCTTATGGATAAAATAAAACTCAGAGCTGCAATGCAGGAATCTGCCTTAATGCAATGTAAATGCAAAAGGGGATTTAGACTAATCCAAAGTAAAAAACCCTGAAATGTGTATGTTACAAATTCAAGAAACAGCAGTTAACTAATGCAGGAAGAGTAAAGAGAATCACAGTGTCCATTTCAAATGAGAACTTCTTTCTGAGAAAAAAAAAAAAAAAGCAACTTTTTATGGAAGATCAAGTAAATCAAATATTATTCAGTCTCTGTAAGGGACAAAGACTAAAGATAAATAGAGCTTGACTTTCTACGTTAAGGCTTTGTACTTTTATCCAAAGCAAGCAACAACGGGGTTCTGATCTGTGTCCTTTTGAATATTTAATTAATCATATGAAAAGGAATCATTTCAAAGGTGAGACTGAGTGTAGTCTTCTGCTCAGTGATCATGAGACTCATTTTCCCACTCTTGCTCTGTGGTTCACATCAGAGAACAAACTTGAAGCGTATAAAGAGGTCTCCTTTCAGAGGAAACTAAAGTAAAGATGCACTACAGGAATTTACTTAATGGGGTTCAGCTGCTGGTAAATCCAACAGACCAGACCAGATTAGACTAGATCTACTCTGTAGTAAAATCCCCAACAAGCAGTTTGGATTTTGTATCCTCATCACCAACTCTTTCACTACACAGCTTTGGTCCTAATACTGCACCATATTTATCAGTAAGGATGCATCCAGAGTCACAAACATCCCTTTCATTCATTTTAAAAACAAGATCTTATCTCTGCCATCTACTATCAGATTTACTTGAGACATTTAGTTTCTAATTAGCATTGAATTCAAAAAGTCAAGTTTACAGCTTATGTGTAGTAGCAAACAAAAATCTATGTACCACAAAACCATACACACAATTTTACTGTTGGCATTAAGCTTAAGTGATTACCAGCTTTTCCACAGCCAGGAAAACTTCAATATTTAAATTGCATTTCCTTTTGAAAGCTTAATCAACACATTTTTTTGCTACTTCCTTCTAGCTAATTAAAAAAAAAAAAGTTAAAAAAAAATAAAAACACAAACTTAATGCTTTCAAGAAGCTAAAGAATGTGAAGATCATGATGAAGTGGTATCTGAGTAAAGAGGCAGAGAGCTATAAAACTGGTGACACTGTAAGTACAACATTCCAGTTTACTTTTGGTAAATAAATGTAAATAATAGATAAAATTTCAGTTTTATCAAGTGCCTTCTGCATGCTTGAAAACCTTTCTTATTTAACATTTGCCAAAAGTAACTTTTTCCCCTCAAGCTATTGTGCTTACAGGATGCTCTCTGGAATTACATGAAAATGCTGTTTTTCCTGAAGCCTGGTTACAGTGATACAAATGCAAAACCATTTCCATCCTGATTGACAATTAACACTGTTAACACCAACTTATTTTACACTCTAGGACAGCAATTTAGTTTTATTTTATAATTGTCTTCTTAATGTTGAATTGGACAATTAGCTCCTGGACAAATTGTATCAATATAGTCCTGACCCACATTCCAGAAAAGCAAGGTCGAGTACTAACCCTGAAATAATGAAAAGAAACAGCTGAGGATAAAAGTCCATTTGAAAGCACAAACCTTAAACTAACATATTAGTTTTTTCTCAAAGGAATTTTTATGGGTTTGAAAATTGCTCTGTAGCAGCGTCTTGTTGCTTGTAAATCCAAGCCTCAGAGACAAGGCATGTCAAAGGAAAGGAATTTAGAGTGTGGGGACAATAAGTAGATGTCAACCTATGCCTTTTTTTTTTCAAATGCATTTCTGAAAGAAGATAATAAATCCTTTGAAGCTAGCTGATTTGAAAATTTAAGCTGTCAAAGTTCAAACTCCTATTTAATTTTGCAAAACTCACTGTTGCATAACTTCAAACACTTTGATCTTTTTTAGCTGCTTTATACGGGGACTTTGAGATTCTACTTCTTTTTATATAACTGTCAAATAAAAGTACATGATGGAAAACTATTTTTCTAATTGCACACATACAAAAGTATAGAATAGACCCACATTTCCACAATGCAACATCTTGGCCTATATTTTGTGTGTGTGTGTGTGTTTGCACTCTGGATTCCACCCCAAAGAAAACCACAGTCAGGGCTGTTCTTTCAGACAAATTGATGTCCTGGCCATTATGGTCTTTATATGTCCCATAACATTTTTTCAGCTGGATGCTCTGTACTTGATGTACTCAAATAGGATGGTCATAATTGTATTGTGCCCCTTATTATTATCTCTCTGCATAATTTTCTAATAGTGAAGGGAATATTTTGCCACTAAAGTGGTTGTGTATTACTGCTATGTTGCTGTGCACAATTAAACAGCTGTTGCATAAGTAATGTTCCAAAGGTGACTGCATTTTATTATGCTCAGCGAATACATTTTCTTGTATGCATCTGTGATAAGGATAGCCATGAGACAAATTGTGTTCATCATATATGTCCCCTAACCTTCACTCTGCCCACTAATCCATCTCCCTTAGAGCTATGTCTAGTTTACGTAAACTTTCTAACAAGACTCAAAGAATTAATTTGAGGAGGTATTCCTGAGCACAAAAACTTACTCTCCACAGTCTTATGTGAGAATAGTGAATAGACAGAATTCAACTGATTTCCAATCTAGCTTCTGAAACCACACTAAACCAAGGGACACGTAATCAAAACGAAAAGAAAAAAACACAACCAAAGACAGAAAGATTACCTAAATCCAATCATATGTGGCTTTTTCTGGATGAAACACTTCTTTCTTTACTGAATTTTGTCTGAGAGAAATATTTGGTATGCCATGAAAAATCTAAACAAATACAAATATACTTTGGGCTTGTGAGGAAATAAAAAAGCCACAGATTTTTTTCCCTTAGCCAATAACATACAAGTCCTCCTCTTAGTGATATATTGTACAGGAATAAAAATTCTTATAAGCCATTAGTTAATATAATCACCCAAGACTATGCCAAAGAGAGAATTAAAATCAAGGATGCTCAGGTGAGCTCCTCAACTACCAACTCTACAGGAGATGGATTAGTGTTCAGAATGAAAATAAATACATGACAAATGTAGCTTGTTCCAGGTTTATCCCTGTCATAGATACAATAGAAAAGTATATTCACTGAGCATAATAAATGCCCTCAATGGAGCTTCAGAAATGAAACTTTCTGTTTGGAACAACCCTTCATATATAAATTGTCAGTGAAATCGCTAGAATGATTCTACAACTCAGTAAAAAAAATCTGACTATATAGTTTAACTACTTTTTCACAGAAGATGGAATTATATTTAAATTTCCTTCTTCCTAGATGAGGACTTTCACCTCCTTCTGGAATTAGTAGGTAAAAAACATGTATCAGCATACATTCCAACAATTTTGTCCATCTTTATCATTCAAATGTTGAGTTTCCATCTCCCATCTTCATTAAATCAATGGCAACAAAGCTTACAGAATAAATACTGCAAATATAAATACTTTTCTGGGTCTTTAAGTTTTGTCGAGAACAAGATTGAGAGTCCTGAGACATTAGTTTTGCTGGCAAAGCCATCAGAATAGTGTCTCAAATGAAGAGATAAATTTTTTCCATGCAACCTGTGAAGTGTTTTAAAACCTGAAGTTTACAAATAAATGGACTAAAAAAAAACCCTAACTCCTCTCCTAAACAGTAATATTTCTTGCATCTATTAGATATTTTCCAAGTCATTTGTTTGCTTTCTTTGCAAAATGTGTCAGGACTGGAATACATGAAGGTGTAGTTTATGAGTTTGACTGGTAGTTGTCTGGAGTAAGCCAATAAGCCATTGTGCTGTACGTCACTGAAGGAGGATGAAAACTCTTCATGAGTTCCAGTACACTGAGAATCAAGAAGGTTTATTGAATTATATATGCAAATGAGTAACATAATCAGTACAGTGCTTGATTTAATTTCTTATTAAATTCTGCTTACTGTAGACTGTCCCCAAACTCTTGCTTTTGATGTGTTGCATAATTTTGCACTGAAAATACTTATTACTCTGTTAAGGGTGTTAGGGAGTAATTTATCACTCAGAAGAGTCACTGGATTCTGAGATATGTATTGTGTGAAACATTTTTAGGGATGATGGGAGATGAGATAAGTGAAATACATGCACAAATGATCCTTCATAATGAGACATATTAGAAGGCATTTATCTCTTGTAAAGGATATCTCCTACATTCAACAACAGTAGCTCTTCCCCACTTGGCTCTGCCAAGGGCTGAAGCAAGAGGTTACACTAAACGAGTTCATTGATGTTTAAGAACGCAGAAAAGTGTGTCTGCCTTCTGCTTTAAGTATTATGGTTTTCTGCACAAAATCAGTCAAGCAATCTGTGGGCCCAAGTGTGTTCAAGGTACAAATATTGTTTCCATAAACCTTTGCCTTTCTAGTAAATGTTCTGTCTCATGAGAAAAAATGATAAATGGGTCAGATAGGGCCTTGGAAAAAATGAAGTAAACTATGTAAGTGAAATGATGATTTCAACATTTCATCATGATTTCATGCTGTTGGAACTACACTACTTTTTAATAGACCAGAAATATTTTTATGGGCTCCTAATTTCAATCTGCTTGCTTCAAATTATTTTCTTGCATTTAAGGTTGTTGGCTGACTTCATAAGAAGCCATTTTCTGGTTTTCAGTAAACTTTTGTGAAAGACTGCAGCTTTTCTTTGTCATTCAAAAGCTCTCTACTTTCTCGGCCTTTTTTTCTTTTTAATAAATACAGTGTAACAAACACATGACTACTTAAGAAACAGAAATATTGGCAGATGGAAAGATTTGCCAGCAAGACACTTCTAAGAACTCTTCCTTCAATAACATTGAAATATGCTCACTATTTTCTCTAGAAAGCTTCCAATCTCTTCACAAATCACATATGAAAGTAGAGCTTAGTATTTCAAGAGCTAGCCAGTTCATGGAGCCAGGTAAAATAAAATCTAAACCATACACATTAAGAGACTGCAATGTTATCAGAAATCTAGACGTACAAAGTTTCTTCAAAAAAATTGCAATAAACTTTGCAAATAAAAATATATTTTAATTTATGATATCACATGAATCAGCCCAAACTAACCCATACAAATTATCATCCACCAGTAGACACTGTTCAGCTCAAAAATATTAGGACAAAAGAGAATATTGCAGTTAAAAGTAGAAATGTCTCATCCTCATAGTTGCTAGCAAGACATGAGACAAGCATACTGTTGAGAAGTGTAAAATGTCTGTTATGTAGAATTTACCAGTAATCTAATTTAATATAACAGTTATTTATATGCTGTTAATAGTAGTGACATCTACAGGGGGCAAACTGACCACAGGAGGTGGCAATTTATAGATTAAGACCATTTTTCATAAAGGTATAAAAATATGTGTTAATTTAAAATAATAAGAATAAAACCTAAAGGAGCCGAGCCAGTGGAAACATTTACTACATAAAAATTTAAACAGACTGCACCCTGCTACAGATAAAAGCCTTTTAATCTTTATAAACACAGCATTAAACAACAAAACCAGAATGCACTTTAATTATTTTGGGGCACATGAATTGCATGTCTAGTTTTGCTCATATGAGGGATCTCTCTGAGTTTAAAGACACCATAGCTAAAATATGTGTATAAATCCTGTTTTCACCCCTAGAAGTATAGATCATTATCCTTTAAAGGTAATTTAGCTGTAAACAAATATGGTATCACTAAAACCAAAGTATCTACATCCCAACTGAAATCAAAAGAGGCTGTGCATTACATAAACAATGAAGAATTTATAGTGAACAAATAAATGAATAATTAAAACTCAGAACTCTGAAGGTGTCAGAATCAGTAAATACTCTTTTTGATTCTTCACTGTTACACTTTGCCTTACTTAATAAAATACGTTGATGTACTTTAACCTTCTCTGCAATATGCCAGTGTCGTCCTTCTGGATCATGTTTAGGTGATGGAAGGGCAATAATTCTGTTCAATACCACAAATTCAATGAAAGATTATATTATTCTCTTGTACCCCTTCAGTTTACCCTGTAGCTTGAAAAAGATTAATGGCAAAAGACTTCTATGACTATTCAGTCTTCTCAAGATATGTATTAATTTCTGCAAATTCAGTTCAATTTGATCTAAATTATAAAATGAAGTAAACTAATTTACAAATAACCCAACTTCCAAACTACCTCTGCTTCTGCCTTTTTCTGACTGGAGGTCTAATTGTCTACATTTGACATTAGTCTGCACATACATTTGAGGTGCAACAGAGTATTACTCATTGGTATTGTAAGCCCACCCATGCTCCAGAAAATATGTTAGGAATACAAAACTTTTATTAGAATATATGTAAACTAAGTGCCACAAGGCCAATAGCATCTACAGTTTAAATAACCTTCCATATCATTTAAATATATTTGTACAATGTCAAATAACTGTTGTCTGGTGTACTAGCACATTTGTATACATCATTTACACCAATTGTAGATATATACTTTTAATAATAATAGGATATCTGAAGAGCAGTTGTCAGTATCCTGCTTACTTTAAATGAGACATGGGATAAAAAGTTCCCTAAATACTATCACTATGCATCTATACCTCAATATTTAAATTTTTATTTCATTTTTACATTTTATTTGGCCTAGAGGAGGCAAACGAGGATTAAAACTGTGGAAAAAAATCCCCAATAATTCAGTTTTTGTGACAAAACCATGATGCCAGACACAATATAAATGGAAAGTAGACAAAAGATTTCTGAAAAGGCTGCATGTGTTTAGCAAGATCCCCCAAACAAACATTATCTGTCCAGAAGATGCTTTACAATGTTACTTTTTCAAGACCAGTTTCAATTAGAGGAAATACCAGCAAATTATTGCCTTCCTGCTGAGGAGCAATTTCAAGCCAGGGTAGTGGGACACGAACTGACAGTTCATAAGCAAGTGAAAACTACCTCCCATGTCTGATGCAGTTCCTGAGTCGTAGTCAGAGTTATGCTAAAGTTTATACAATATAGAGTTATTGCTGTAATGCAGCACTAGAAGAGTTTTGTACTATTAGAAGAATTGTTCTCAACAAATCATTTAAAATTTTTCTTACACTCTGAATGCTACAAAATTTAGTTTACATCAAACAAATCACTGAGTGAGTCAGAGCATGTATTTGTAGGCATACCTTTTCACTTGATTCTTCATACTGCCAATTAGTCTTTCTTAAGTCTGTAGCATGCTTTTGCATTATTTACTCTGAAATTTCAGGAAGGGGTTATTTCAGAAATATTTATACACGACTAATGCAGAAGTCATGCAGTAATCCATGACTTCTGAAGACTAAGTTTGTTTTATTATTTAGAAGGTTTATAATTATGTTTAGAAATAAGGAAGTAGAAATCCAAGAGCTTTTTCTAAATCTATTGTGTACAATATAGGTCTTGACAAGATGAGAAAGTTCTTAATTGATTTTATGAGTCAAGGTAATAGTCTGTGCTCTGCAGGCAGGTCCTCACTCCTAAAAAATAATAAATAATTAAAAACAAACAAACAAAACCCAAAACAAACAAAAAACCGCACCCCACAAAACAAAACAAACCCCTGATGTTTCTTTTAGAAAAACAAACCAAAACAAAAAAATAGACTTCCTTTTCCAGATTAAAAATGTAGTAACTTCAGCATCATTTATGTATTTGCAGATAATTTAGAGTCATTATTAAACTTCTGTAACTCATCAGGAAGTTATGTTAAGGCTGTTTCATGGAAACTTGCTATGAACTCAACAACATGCTATTTGTGCATGCCACTCTCACAATTATTGCCATTCTCCTCTTAAACTAAGCAGCAACAAAGAACCCTTAAAGAGCACATCTTACTCAATATAGCACAGGGTTTAAGAAGCTGCACCACCTGTCCATTTTGTCATTTCCAGAGCTTGCTCTGTAACCCACAGAAAGTAAGTATGCTGAGGAAAAAAAATGCCTGAAATGCTATGTACCCATTTTGGAGCCTTAGGGACCAACAGCAGCAACTTAGACACTGATTTTTTTTCATCTTAACAGCCATCTAGACACTTCTGCTGCACTACCTGCTAGTCAAAAGCAGTATTTACCGTATTAACCCCAGGCCAACTGTATCATGAGAGACAGTAGCCTTTCACTACCTAGTGATGAAATCTGTATTAAAACAAACAAACCAACCAACCAACCAAGGAAAAACAGCAAAAATATGGCAAAATGCCCTTTATAATATTGGCTTGTTTGGATTCAGAAAACTGATTTGGCCAGAAAATTAACCATTTCCTTTTGTCCATTCCTATATTACTCAAGCTCACTAAAGCTTGTGTTTTAAGTACAACTGGTTAAAATAACAGTGCTTGAATGCCATTCGTGTATTGGTTACTCTGTCCAATTAACCAAATCTATTAGGACAGTCTCACCCTGCCATTCTGATGAAGCATCAGAATAATCCACAATAGGTGGGATTGGTGTAGGGAAAGTAATCAAAACACCTGTTGTATATTGCTCTCTAGATCCCTTATACCTAAGCCTTAGCTTGAAAATTCAGCTGCTTTCTTCTTCAGTATGATCCTCCATATTTGGATCCTGTCTCAGTGCTTTATTAGATCATTCAACTGTTCTTAAGAAATACATTAATAACATGAATACTTTGAAAGGAACAAAAAACATGTCTTGTTGGCCCTTGTCACTTCAAGAAATCTTTCTTTGCAGACTGGTGGTATTACACATTTGTGTTACTCACAGGCAAAAAGTGAAATGAAGTGCTGTTCTCTTTCCTGACATATACTAGAGAAGTGGCTTTTACTGCACTGTCTCATGGGAGTAATGTAATAAAAAGCCCACTTTTGGGCTAACCTATTTAAATTGGCCCTCAGTGCCTCTAGATATATTCTTGACATTTGTATCTATAGCCTTTCCATCCTTACACTCTAAGTAAAATGTAAAATAAAACTTGTTTAATTTAGCTGAAGGTAAATTTAATGCTGCAAAATTATTGACTTGAGAATTTAAATTTAAACCCTCTCATCAGAGAAGTACAAGAATTTTGCCTGCATGTGTAGCACATGATAAATGGAGCAGAGTGTTCCAATCACTTTGTATTTTATGTGGATAATAATTCTCTATGATCAATTTCCACTCATTTATCCTTGTCTCTCTAATATGCGCATCTTGACTACTCCTTTTCTTGCAACTTTTGCTTAGATTCTCTGTCTTCTCTATGGCACTTGGTTTCAGCATTTTTAAAATTTATGGACTACAGAAAATTATTTCAGACTATACCCTTTCCTCAGTTTGCCACAGTGATGTGCATGAATATACATTCATATGATTTATACTAAAAAGTTTCCTAAAATACCAGATTATGTTCCCTACTCAGAAACATTGTGTCCTATTAATTTTTTAAGAGATGTTTCTGCTGAAGGTGTGACTATAATGTAACATTTGCTTTACTCTTGTCAAATTTACAATATTAAAAAGAAAATAATTCATTATGGTAACAAAGCTAAGGAGACAAGGAAGAAGGAGAAATCAGCGGGTATAAATTTACTAAACTCAAGTACCTATAACATTCACTATTAACAATGGAGGAGAAACCTAAACATATCTAAAATGATAATTAATTAAATTATTATAATTCCATCGAAAATATAGGTCTTTACAAGCTTGCTCATCCCTTAGCTGAAGTATGAGGTATTACAAATATTTCTACACATCTGAGACCTAAAGAATTATGCTTACCTTCATGATCAGATAAATTAAATAAATCACAGGAATTTGTATCTTGTCATCCAAAGACAGAAAATCATCTAGAGTAGGATACTTATATGAATCAGGAAATTACATACAGAAACTTTCTTTGTTCTACTTTGTTCTGACACTGCCCTTCAAAGTGCAACCCAGACCACAACAGAATGGTCAGCTACTTTTATGAGTTTATATGCTATTCCATTATCAAGCCATTAACAAAAAATATACTAAAAATATACAATAAATTTTGAAAAGTTCTCCTCAGAAGAGATGATCTTTTCATTTGATACTACAACAAAGCTATTCAAATTTTGTAACCATAGAATCATCAAGTCTGGAAAAGACCTGCAAGATCATCAAGTCCAACTGTCTACCTAACATTATCATGACCACTAAACCATGTCTTGAAGTGCCACACCTACATGTTTTTTGAACACCTCCAGGGATTATAACTCCACCACCTCCCTGGGCAGTCTGTTCCAATGCTTCACCACTCTTTCAGTTTAGAAATTTTTCCTAATGTCTAATCTAAACCTCCCCTGGCACAATTTAAGTCAATTTTCTCTCATCCTATCACTAATTACTTGGGAGAAGAGACCGACACCCACCTCACTACAACCTCCTTTCAGGTAATTGCAGAGAGCAAGAAGGTCTCTCCCTGTGCATTTGTCCTTTCCTGGCTACACTTAGCCTGTTGATAAGAGAGTTAATTAAAAAAGGAAAAGAAAAGGAAAAAAAAAAAAAAGAAAAAAAAGAAAAAAAAACAGGTCTTACTTAAGCTGAATACAGTCAGGTTTAAGCAGGAACTCTTTCTTGTGGACTCTGAACATGTGGCTCCTTATTTCAATGCACTGAGTTTCAGGATACATATAAAGGGCTCTACCGAAAAATGAACACAGCATTTCTAGGTTACAGAAAATGCACTAGGCATTACTTTAATGGAAAAACTCTAGTACAAGTGGCAAATATGTTCACTTTATAAACACAAAATTGTTCTAATTTAATATTTAAAAAATTAAGCGGTTAGATACAATGGTAGCAATAGATAAAATAACATTCAGTAGAATATTCTTTGCAGACTGAGATGTTCATTGTGCGTGCTATGTCCTTATATCACATCAAGGGAAAGACAGTGAAAACAACACATGAACAACAAGCTGGGCTTTGCTTCAAAAATTAATTTTCTTGACTTAATAGTGAAATTACCCGTAATACAATAATTACTTGAAAGCAGATTTTAAATTTAACAAATTCATTAGGTGATCAAGTGTTCACTTAGATATTTAATAGTTATGATTCTTTAGATCTTTTAAAAGAGGATCAAAACTTTATTACTGTTCAGACCCACTCCAGTCACTCCACTTTTGTGCTACCTTTTCAAGCTATCTTCTTCTAAATATGTATCAAATCTTCTAAGAGCTGGAAAATTTTTGAGTAGTTTTTTTATCACCAGGTATATTGGATACTCAATCTGATTGGATGTTCAGAGAATAAACTCAAATTTTGTTGCCTTTAATTAATGTTGAACTGCATTAGCTTACTTCATGAGAAAGATAGCTGATACATTTTATTTTTCATGGATAAGAATGAAAAGTCTAGCCCAAAATGAAATTTGTATTTGACAAAATGTGCTTGTTTCTTGATGTGTATGTGTGTATTTTGGTTGGTTTGTTGGGTTTTTTTCCCTCTATTGGACAGTGTGCCTGCCCAAACGTAAGTTTTTTCATTTAAATTGCAGCTAATTTTCAGTGACTCAAAAGTAAAAAGAAACTCTTTGCTAATGCTTAGTTCTCAGCTTTGTTCTTCTTATTACTTGCTGCTACAAAAGATGTTTTATGACAGATTAAGGGAAGCTTTTTCCTCTTCACATACATTGAAGCTTTAAAGCTTCACGTTTGAAATTGCAGCTGTCTCCTTGATCTTGAGCATTCTGGCAGGTGCTTTCACACTTTTTATTAAGTCAACCCTAGGATTACCTTTCCCTTCAAAGTTTTGAAACTTTTACAAAGAAAGAAGGCAGTCCTCTTTTGAAATTTGTTATGGAAGACAGAATGCAGGAGTAAAATAATTAAAAATACTGTCACTGGGAAGCTCAAAGTAAGGCATTATTCCCATTTCATAAAAATCAATGACATCAAGCAAATGCTACATTTGTTTAGAAAGACAGATGATGAAAAGACATCAAAAGGTTATCTGAAGATAAAAACCTCTGACTCTTCAAAAGGTTCTTTTAAAAATGCAAACTTCTACAGCATAACAGCTGTTCCAAAAATTAAAGCTCTCAGGTTTAAAAACCATTTATTACCTTCCTAAATAATTATAAAATATATAGTTTATAATATTGTACATACATGAACATACATTATTATTTACATTTCACTTTTTTCAACAAGTAATTCTGTCACCTTATGTTAATGAAGTTGTAAGACCCTAACTGATGTCCCATGTGGTAAGTACAATGAAGAAATACTAGAAATACGTAGATGAAGTTATATGGGGCAATTTTTTCCATAGCACTTAAGTGATTCCAATCCTTGCACGTTATTGCCATTTGGATTGCATATAAAATTACCCAGCTGTAGAAGCCAGTATTTGGAAGTCAATGTGTTTTATCTGTATATAAAAGACAGCTACAATTTTCAAGTGGAAGCAGGAGTATAGGACCATCTGCTTAGAGGAAGTTAACAGAAGCCAAAATCTAACTCCCTTTGGCTGTTTGAAAACCTAAAATTTAAGCCATATGTAGCATTGCCATTAATAGATTCAATAAATAAATAAAGGTGATAAACTCACCTTTACTGTCCTAAAATACAGACTGAAATAACTTTTACTGTGACGTATGTAGCTCTTTATGAAGTTAGGAAAATGCCATCTCTAACTTCAGCAGGTGATACAGGCTCTGTAAGAGATGTTAAGCAAGCAACCTGGACTGAAGTCTCAAAAAACCGTATTTTTTCCCCACGACTATATTTTACAAATCAGAGTTTAGGGGTGTGACTTAACTTCTTTATCAGAATTGGATGGTCTATACTAGATGTACTGTCCATCAGATTAGAGACGTGTCTGGTGTTTCATTTGCTATGATGTAGACCCATAATAAAATAATGTATTTCTGACTTCTCAATGTTCTAAAAGCACACAATGTCATTTTTCAGTCCATTTGACTCCCCTCAAACTTTCTGCCCTCTTGATCTAAGTAGATTATGAACAATTATTTTAATATGCATATGTTATGAATTTCCCTATCTGGTAGGTAATTCCTCCTATTTATTACACATTTAGATATATGATGTTTAGATATATAATGATATATATTTAGATATATAATGCCCATTGCATTTAGACAACTTCTCCTGCTTGCATTTCTTATGGTTTTGATTAATAGTTCTTGACATCTTGATTTTGTGCTGGGCTTTTCCATATATTTCAATGTTTTTCATCACTCTCATAGATTTATTACACCACATGAATTAGACCTTCCATAGAATCACAGAATCACAAAATTACTGAGGCTGCAATAAACCTCCAAGACCATCAATTCCAGCCTATGACCCAACAACATGACATGAGCTCAACCATGTCACTAAGTGCTACATCCAATCTTTCCTTAAACACCTCCAGGGATGGCGATTCCACCACCTCCCTGGGCAGTCCCTTCCGGTGTCTAATCACCCTTTCCGTGAGGAAGTGCTTCCTAAGATCCAACCTATACCTCCCCTGGTGCAGCTTCAAGCCGTGCCCTCTTGTCCTGTCACTAGTTGCCTGGGAGAAGAGCCAGGCCCCTGCCTGACTACAACTTCCTTTCAGGTAGTTGTAGGGTGATATGGTCCCCTCTGAGTCTCCTCTTCTCCAGGCTGAACAACACCAGCTCCCTCAGCCTCTCCTCATAAGACTTTCCCTCCAGTCCCTTCACCAGCCTCATCGCTCTCCTCTGGGCCCGCTCCAGCACCAAAATATCCTTGAAGTGAGGGGCCCAGAACTGCA
>JANHGN010023631.1:44522-54830 GCA_024605025.1 Megaceryle maxima
CATCCCCCAGTCTGTAGCGCTGCAGGGGGTTACTGTGGCCAAAGTGTAGGACCCTGCACTTGGCCTTGTTGAACCTCTTATTATTGGCCTCAGCCCATTGACTCAGCCTGTCCAGGTCACTCTGCAGCATCTCCTGACCCTCCAGCAGATCAACACTCACCCCCAACTTAGTGTCATCCATGAATTTACTAACAGAACACTCGATCCCCTCATCCAGGTCATCAATAAAGATGTTGAATAGAACTGGGCCCAGTACTGATCCCTGGGGAACAGTGCTGGTCACTGGACACCAACTGGATGTGGCACCATTCACAACCACTCTCAGTGCCCAGTCATCCAACCAGTTTTTAACAAAGCAAAGGGTGCACCTGTCCAAGCCATGGGCTGTGGGAGACTTTTTCAAAGGCTTTGCTGAAGTCTAGGTAGACCACATCAACAGCCTTCCCCTAGTCTACCAGATGGGTCACCCAGTCAACAAATGAGATCAAATTAGTTAGGCAGGACCTTCCTTTCCTAAACCCATGTTGGCTGGGCCTGAGGCCCTGGTTGTCTTGTACATTCTGACTGATGGCACTCTGGATGATATGCTCCATATTCTTGCCAGGCACTGAGGTCAGGCTGACAGGCCTATAGTTTTCCAGCTCCTCCTTCCAGCCCTTCTTGTGGATGGGTGTCACATTAGCCAACCTCCAATCATCTGGGACCCCCTGGTTAGCCAAGACCAGTGATAAATGATGGAGGGCAGCCTAGCTAGCTCTTGTGCCAACTCCTTAAGCACCCTATGATGAATCCCATCCAGACCCATAGTCTTGTTAGGATCTAAGTGACACAGCAGGTCACTAACTACTTCCTCCTGGATTACAGGAGGGATATTCTGCTCCCCATCCCTGCCTACCAACTCAGGAGCCCAGCTGCCCTGAGGATAGCCAATCGTTTTGTTAAAGACTGAGGCAAAGAAGGCACTGAGCACTTCAGCCTTTTCCTTGTCTTTAGTTACTATGTTCCTCCCTTCATCCAGTAAGGAATGAAGAATTTCCCTGGCCCTCCTTTTGTTATTAAAGTATTTATAAAACCAGTTTTTATTATCCTTGACAGAACTGGCCAGATTAAGTTCTAACTGAGCTTCCACATTCTCTTTCTACAAAACCCTGCAATATCTTTAAACACTTCCTGGTTCACCTGCCCCTTCTTCCAAAGTTGATACACTCTTTTTTTTTTTTTTTTTTTCCTGTGTTCCTGCAAAAGCTCCCTTCTCAACCAATCTACAAAGAAAATAATTTTTTCTTTACTCTTTAAGCATTTTCTTGATCCATTGTAACACTGCAGATGACAGTTTAAAATAGAAATTTCTGACATAGTACACAAATTAAATAACCAGTACTACTTAGTCACACTCTTCCATTTGAATCCAGAAATGCTTACCAGGTGTAAGTCTGAGCAGGAAAGAGCAAGTGAGCAAAAGGGTGAACAACCAAAAGAACAAGTGAGTGAAAGAAGGATAGAGAAGCTATTAGCTTGAGATCATGGTCAAAGACCCTTCAGATATAGGCCTAAACTTCTGGCTTCTCTCTAAAGATCTAGATGAAAAATCTATTTCTAAACTACCCCCAGCTTTCAGAGTCCAAAGGACCCAGAAACTTCATTAACAGTCCTCTTGTGTTCCCCAGTCCTGAACTTTTAAGGACTACAATATCCTTCTCATTACTGTTAATTCTTAGAGTCAGAATGAAACTGAAGTGTGTGATCCATACATGCAACTCTAACTCTGGCAATCCAGATTTCTGTTTGCTTCCAACCGTTTTAGGATTTATATTGCAAACTATTCCAGAGCAATAAGGAATTCAAGCTATAAAATAGAAACCTGCAGCCATCTTGAAATAGTGTATTTCTACAGTATAAATAAAGGTGCTTGAGAGATTTCTGTCTTTTTTTTTTTGGATTAGGTTTTGTTGGGTTTTTTTTAGAATAGTTTTAAAAAAATAATATTCAGATTTTTAAATTAAAAAGTGAAATGAACTGAATTTCAGGGTAAGTGGGCTTGGTGGACCATACATCCCAAATAATATCAAAATATCCTCCTGCTTAAGTTATTGTAACGTACTATTAAAGTAGGACACTTGGAAATAAATAAATGTGATGAGGTGGAAATATTTTGCAAAGCAGTAGGACTGTCACAATCAGTTCAGTTTTATGAAATCTGGAAAAGAAGTACTTCAGCAATTACTGATATGTTAAAGGATGCACAGCAAAAAACCCATGAATGTATAGAATCATTTGCTCCATTCACAGTAAAATGCACCACAAATAAAGATGAGATTCATAGAGATTTCTGTATTAATCATCATAAACATTTTCTGCATCTAAATTAGCCTGCAGTCATATATATCTTAATGTACCTTCATTCTGAACATTGCTAAAGAATTTTAAAAATCATAGTGGTTGTCAAAAAATCCTTAAATAACTGTATGTATACACTATATATATTAGTTATATATATTAGTTGAGGAATCTTTGACATTCCTTATCTCATATATAATTTCTTATAAGAAATTTCAAGAAATTTCCACCAGAAAAAAAACCAACAGTGTAATGTCAAAATATATTTTTCTGCTTCCAAGCTTTTCTGTTGTAGAGCTGTTTAAAACAATATTGAAAAAATACTTAGGACAGTAATCAGACTTCCTGCCAAGTGAAAGGAATAGGAGTGTATTTAGTGATTATCTACTCTTGAAGGGGCTGAAGTTGTCTTGTATAAGCACCATGCACATATAGTTTTACAAGTGGTTGAAAATCTAAAGCTAGACATTCATTAAATATGATTCCATCAAAGCTAGGAAATAAAGCATGACTTTTTGTTTGTGCAGTGAAGAAACCTATTTAGGTATCTAATGGATTCCTTGTTGCTTGAACTCTTAAATTCAGAACAGTGCATCTTTCTCACAAATATCCTATTGCTGCAGCAAAAAATTCAAAGATTAAAATTGGCTAGTAAAGCTATAAGTGCTATAGGAGCCAAGAGAAGATGATCTCTTCAGGCTGAGTATCTCTAAAGGCACATAATCACCCTGGCCAACTCAGTACAAAAAGACCAGGGGAAGAGCAGGTGTTGTATCGCTCTTCATGGAAAACACTAACATATAAATTGATAAAAATAATGTATGTATTTTCTTCTCAAAGATTAAATGAATCTTTCAGTCGTAAAATGACTGTGGCTGTATTCTTCATGTTCCTTTCCTCCTTTATTGGTATCTATCACTGCTCAGACTCTGCTTCTCTTCTTGTACAGATATCCTATCCTGAACCAGAACAGTGATACTGTACAAGAGATGTTACCTGGGACCCCCTTGACCAATTGATAGTCATAACATTTCCACTGCATCTTTACTTTTCCCCCCACAGGTTTTACTCTGAATCATGTTAGGTTTATTAATTTTATTTCATTTATTCTTAATATTATTTTAGAACAGTGTTTGGATTGTTCTTTCTTCTTGGAAGCCCTAGAAGAAAGAGAATGATACAGTTTATTTTTATTGCAATTCTTCACAGTAAAAAAAAAAAAGGATAAATGTTTGCTTAGCTACATTACAGACAAGATTTTTTTTTTCTCCAATGTCTAGCAACTACTATTCAATTAAATATATTCAGAAAGTTTGATTAGTCTATAATTTAATTCTTTGACAACAAAAAACTTTACTGGAACAGTTACATTATGACAGGTAGCTACAATGAGAGACTGAAGAAATTAATTGATGAAGGTGAGTTACTTCTGAAAAGAAAACAAACTTGGCCACATTTTTTGCCAAAGCCTAATGCTTCTTAGGATTAAATGTAGATTTGGATACTTCTTGTCTTCTAGTGTGACAGTAGATCTTGGACAAACATCCTATAAGTTCCTTACTTACCCTTTGCTAATTTGCAACTAGGTTCTAAGAGCTAATATTCACACTCATATAGTCTTATTTCTTTCCCACTTGATAAAATCCTACTTAACAGTCCTTTCCCTGCCTTTCTATGCACTTCTGAGGGTCCTTCTGCTGCTTGCTTGTTAAACTCTACTCAGTCTCACTTAATAGTGAACTTAAATTTCTGCTATACTTTTGCAAGTAGAACAGAATGTCCTCAGTGACCTTTCATTTTCCTGTCAGCTGTAACAGCCAACAAAAAAATCAACAAGAATCAGAGAGCAGTGGGGAAGCTAGCTCTCTTGACATAAACACAAATAAGAAATCAGACAAGAAAAATAATAAAAGGAAAAATGTTGGCATTCTCTTTGAAGAACCATTAATTTCATGGTTTTTTAAGGAGATAAAAAAAGGGAAAATCAACGTTTCAAGCACACACCCTCCAGTATTATGTAAATACGTGCTAAGACATGGCCTTTGCACGCTGTTACCATAACGTTTTCTATGTTTTCGCCATATATGAGACAGCAACAATGTCAAAGTCCTGCCTTGATGTAACCTCTGGATCTGAACCTGGACTGCAACCTCCTCCATGACCCCTGGAAGCCTGGCATCTGTCCTTTCTGTTCTCCTCAAGCACTCCCTTGTTGGCTTGGGCAGAAAGCTCCTGAGAAACCTGCTCAACTTTCAAAGCCTGAGAGCAAAGCAGCACACCCTGCTTGCATGTGAATATCTGCAGCCACTGTAAGCCAAAGTCTGCCACAGGGACCTCACAGACCTGGTGTCCAGGCGGTGAAAAATCTGTTGAGATCACAGGAGGTCTACATGTATTGGCTGGTTGTACTAGTTCTGCTATGAGTCAGTGACTGCACCCCTGTACTCAGCACTGGTAAGGCCACACATTAAATACTAGGTTCAGTTTTGGGTCCCTTGAAAACAAGAAGGACACTGAGGTGCTGGAGTGTGCCCAGAGAAGAGCAACAAAGCTGGTGAAGGGTCTATAGAGAAAGTCTTAGGAAGAGTGGCTGAGGGAACTGTGGTTGTTTCACCTGGAGAAAAGGAGGCTCAGGGGAAACATCACTCTCTAAAACTACCTGAAAGGAGGTTGTAGTGAGGTGGCTGTTGGTCTGTTCTCCCAAGTAACTAGCAATAGGACAAGAAGAAATGGCCTCAATTTGCACCAGGGGAGGTTTATATTGGACCTCAGGTAAAATTTCTTCACAGAAAGGGTTATCAGGCATTGAGAAAGGCTGCTCAGGGAACTGGTGGAGTCACCATTTCTGGATGTCTTTAAAAACATGCAAATTTGGTGCTTAGGGACAAGGTTTAGTGGTGAAATTGGATATGCTGGGTTAACGGTTGGACTAAATCTCAAAGTTCTTTTTCAACCTAAATACCTAAATAATTCTGTGATTCTATGATTCTACTCCTTTCCTGAAGACCCACTTTTGCAGACCTAGGATGTTAATAGTAAAAGCTACAACTTTCTATGGCCAATGCAGTTGTCCTAGACTTTTTTTTTTTCATGAGCTAAAAACAAAACAAACCCATCGCTGTGATTACACAAGGTCTACATTATTTCCAGTAAAAATATGAAAAACACCTGCAGAACATTCCCCTGTTCTCCTTCCTCCCCTCTTCCCTACAAAGGTTTCCTTTTATCACTCCCAAAGCTGTCAAGCTTCTTAGGAAATAATCACGCTTGACAGTTCTGGGGTTAAGAATAATATCTTGTCGTCTTACATCCCAGCAGACACGCACTGAACAATTTATCACAGTCCATACAGCAGGGTTTCACTATCTCATATTGAATGCAAGAGCCTTATCTAAAAATGTGATCCTCTGTGTGGTTAGTGAATTTAGTTTGAAATACCATGTATTTATTCAGATCTTTGTTTCATTGTTAATCCTCCATCTGACAGCACCTCAGATCTCTTTGCTAAACATTGCTATACAAATGTCACTTTATGCTAATTACAGTGAAAGATTTCAGCTATTGTTTATTTATTAATTCAGCCAAGACACTTGTAAATAAGACAGAACCATGGCAGGGGGATGGAGGGGGGGAGGGGGGAAATGTTTTCATTAAACTTGCAAATTATATCTGTAGAGTATCAACTCTGGTCCATGAAAATTAATGGCTTGTATCAGAGCTAGTCATTTCCTCTTAGATTATATAATTTATTTTAGACCAATTATAAACAAACAATAACTGATACACTCAAAAATGTAATAACTACACTAAAATATAACATTATTTTATGGATCACAACACAAAACAAAAAAACATGTCTTGTGGAAAAGTTTATCCAAAATTTCACTAGTTTGGGTGGTATCACTGCAGTGACTTGGCTGCTATTACAGGGATATGTAAAATACTTAATGACATCTTTATTGTGGGTAGATCTAAAGGGATTTTCTGCATCTCTTGCTCCTCATTTCCACCATCCTCTCTTTTTATATACATATACATGACATGCATGTGTATATGTGTATATACAAACACACAAACTGCTGATCTGCACATTTTTTCATTTACACATAGCTCAGCACAAGTTCTTCCTACCCATTTGCACCTGACCAGAGAAGCACTTTGTGCTGCATCATGCTCCTCTTTTAAAACAAAAATCAGGAGGGAATGATGAGCTGACAGCAGGAGGTTGATTAGCCTTGGCACCTGTCCACTTTAACAGAGCACACTGAGACAAAAAGATGGCTACTCAGCAGAGCAAATCTTTTTTTTTTTTTTTTTTGCTGTGGTACTCCAAGATTACTAATAGTTCAGATCACCTGCAGCACAGATTCTCATTAACTATTTTAGAGAAAAGGAGGACAATGACCACCATCTTGAAGCCTGTGCATGAAACTTCCTGGTATGAAGGAAAAGGTCATTTTCTTGAAAAACCAGTTCTAACTCTAAGGAATTTTCAAATGCAGCAAAGAAATCCCGCCTGAAAACAAGCATAGAAATGGAAGTCCTGACAGCCAGGACTACTCAGTATCACAGCCACATCAGTACAACATTTGTCTGTGCTTAATTTAACAAAAAGACAAGACATGTTCACCTGATGAACAAGGGTAAAACCTAATGAAAAAACCCTCTGTATCCCAGCAAGCCATGTAATATTATCCACCCATGTCTTTAAGAAACAACCCACCTAATAAGTACATGGCTTTCCTACCCCTTTCCGAAGAACTTCTTCCTGAAAATATTGCTGAATTTATTCTTCCACTTTTCTGCATTGCAGATCTATTTAAATTTATCAGCTTTCCTTTAAGCTTCTTGGGTGTTTTGTAGCTCCTAAACTAGCTGATTCTAGAATGCCAGTTGTTAAGACAGGTGGGTTCTATTTACCGATGTTTTTAATTACACAGTGGGGTAGCAGAGCTCCTTTGTCTTACTTACATAAATAAAGAAGCAGTATAATTTTATTGTGGTTTTCAGGTAACTACCTTCACCAAATGAAGCTATACTGTAATTCTAAAAAAGACTTTTCTGAAGAAGAACCAGACCATGTAGTAATTTTGTAGTAGCATGCCTGCACCCATGTATTCAACTCATAACTTTTCTCCATGTTTACCTATAGCCAGAACATCTTACTTACAAGGAGGACTGACTGATCACTCCCCTGAGTGATTTCTTTTATCGTTGTGGTTTTTTCATCTGAGTTTCTCAGTCTATTACTGTTTTGTGTAGAAACTATTGAAACCTGCGAACTGCAGGTTTTAGGATGAGCCAGGAAAACTTCAGATATGTTGCCTCTGCTGGTCTCTAAAGCGTTGGTGCATTTGACTGCGGTAAAGAAGTCACTGGTCAGAATGCCTTTACTCCATTGTTTTGTATTCTAATAACACTTTATATTTAAAAAATCTCCTATATTCAACTATATTTTATCACAGGGTTCCTTCACACCAAATCCTCCAGACTAGAGTTGTATTCTGTTATTAGCGTCCTCGTTTGGAAGAGAGAATTATGGAAATTTCTATAAACAAAGACTGAACAATGAAAGGATCAATAAAGGGATTAAATGTTGAGAATACTGAAAGAGGGATAAATCAGTCACATCTTGCATGAAGATAAGGTGAGCAAAGGGACTACAGCAATAGCAGTGAGACATAGGGGTCTGGAAAGGGTCTTCAGTCTTGTCAAGGCTAAGTGGGAGAAAACTCTTCTGCCCCGCTTTTGGTGTATGGGTCTATAGTTTAGCTCTCACTGAATACTTGAAATGATGGGACTGATATGGTCATGTATTTCCTCAGTGTTTCAAACTCTTTTAATAGCACTGTTTTTACTAGCTCTGTTTATGTTCATTATCTTAACGCTTTTCTCCTTCTGTGACCTTAACTGAGAACACTATTCTAAGGCCTAAGTCTTAGATACTTTTATCCTCCAGAGAGCAATATGCTCAAATCATTGTAGTTGTAGTTCTCCCCTACATACACTGGAATGAACATAGTTCACTATTCAACTTTATAGCATCAGATTTTATTGAAGTCACAATGCCAAATTCTACCCATATAGAATAATTCCATTATGGGAATTTAAATCATTGCCAAAGATTTTCAAAATCATTGAAAATGAAGGGGTAAACAAGTTCCTAATAATAGGCTAAATATAGGATAGGAAGCAAAAAACAAGGATCTGAAGATAGAGTGTGTAAGAGACACAGAGTTGCCAGATACAATAAAGAGAATAGGGGATTCAGATAAAAAGATTAGTAGCCAGGTTCCTGTTTAAATGACTGTGTTGGCCTATAGTGAAAATAAGATGATTAAAGCACTCCCAGCTCCAATTTAATGTGCCATATTCCCTTGGGAATGTAGTTCAGAGCTTCCACAGCAATCTTCAACTGCTTTCACAGAATTACAGATAGAGAAAACAGTGGTATACCAAAGCATTTATCAGAATTAAAGAAATATTGGAGGAAAACAAAACAAAACCTGAACAAAATGCCAGTGAAATTTCCTTGGTTTGCCTGAATTGGCATAAAAATATTTTTTTATAGACAAGAAAATTCACTGCAGTGAAAAAAAAAAAAAGTCATAACAAATACAAACTGAGCCAGTGTTTAATGAACTGGCAGAAGAGAGAGTAAGTAACAAGGGGAAATATTTCCATAATAATTTTACACACCTTTCAGTATTCAACAAATTCAAGCAGGAGGTAGTCAAATAGCAATTTTAAAATACATATTTAGCAGCCATGATATTCAGAAAAATGTACCTGAATTCAGGCATTGTCTTTTTTTTTTTAAGTGTTCAGAATCTGCTGTTTACTGTTCAGATCTTCTGAAAATCAGACCCTGCCTTTATGTTTGTATGAGAGCAGATTTCTACATCCACCATTGAAATGGAATTCTGAAGGGAGCTGAAGTCTTCTCATAAAAGGATTGTTTCTGGTACATTCTTGTACAATGAGGTACTTGAACAACTGTGTCACACACCATAGGTAAAAAAAAGAGGTGATCTAAGACAAGGGATGACAGCCTGGACTTAGGAGATCTTTGACCACTTTCTTTGCTGTGCCAGAAGATTTCTGTGTGACAAGCTTATTTGTGGTGGTGAAAGGAAATGTAACAGTATCTTAGGGTGCTAGCAGAGGTTTTCGTCAGAACCTCCACCCTCAAATATTCTTGGTAAAAGTCTTGTAGGTGTCTTGCTTTTTAGTTTCCTTGCAGATTTTTGTCTTATTACAGAACAACAGGCAAGCACAAGGATTATCTTGTGTCCTCTGTTCTGAAACAGAAGGAAAAAAATTTTTTTTCAAGAGATGGCAAAGTAAAATCTGATCTGTAATTTTGTTCAGGACTAGGGCCATGCAGACAGAATTGTATTTTGACATAATGTAGAAAGGACTAATACCTCATTTGACCTAGAATTTGTTTGAAGACTGCAAGGTGCTTTCTTAAATTGATGCAAGAAATTCTGGAAGAAATTCTGTTATTCTTACCTTGGAAGTAAGTTTGATCCTGTATGCTTTTCTCAGGCCAGAATCACCATGACTTCAGTTGATTGCCATGGCTTAATATTCAGCACTACAAATATCACATGTACATAATTTTACTTCAGTCATTTCCTCAAAGGGACAATTGACAGCAAAAGAAAGATGTGAGAATAATGAGTCTACACAAGCTATTCTGAGCATTCAAGCCATTTTTACAGTCATCTAGTCAAAATAAGAGACATTCAAATCAGTGGGACTCTACTAACAAACTGAGACAAAGTACCCAGTCCATCAGCAAACAGAAATGAACAACAAGATATTTCTTATGCAGTACAAACATTAGCCAATATTAATACTGAAATCTTAACTTCAATATCCACAAACAAGCAGCCCCTAGCATTTAATTGAACTACATTTATGTTATGCTTATGCTATATTATGTTATTTATGTTAGGGAGTTTG
>JANHGN010023631.1:54930-75486 GCA_024605025.1 Megaceryle maxima
TAGGGAGTTTGTGCTCTGTATTTTAATTTTTTTTTTTTTAACAACAATAATTATAATTATATAATTATAATAAATCGGGAGGGGGAGAGGGGGAAGGTATTTAAAAATTTCTGTAGTTGTTATAGGGCTTTTTTAGTCCATTTGTTATTTAGTCAGAAGGACCTCCGAGTCATTCATATATCTGAGTATTGAACTAGGTTTTTTATGTGTAGACAGGCCAACAATCTTTTAATGTCTGTCTGTAGATCAAAAATAGCTTGAGGTGAAAGAAACCTCAGTGCACAATATTCAGAAACAATAACTACCAAGCTAAACCTTCTTCTCCACTTAAATAAAAATCACTGATCTGTATGTTCCGTATTTTAGCTTTAGGCATTTTAAAAAAAAACAAGATTACTTTTATAGAAATAGTGCTTCTGGAATTGATCTGAGGAAATGGCAACAAATTAAGCTGTGACATGATTTTGAGAAATTCTGCAAGCTTATATTAGATTCAATACCTTTTATGGCCAATGGCATCTGTATAGGAAATACTGTAAGGAAAAAAATACTTCTCTCTAAGACCAAGGTCCAAGGGAACTGATTTTTGAGTTAAAAAAATTTATGTCCTAAAGACCCTGAATAGTCATCAAGCAAACATTTTATTGCATATGTTAATCCCTGCCTACTAACTCCTTAGAATTTAACAACTATTTGATCATATTGCCATTTACACACTAGCAAGGTGTTTTGATTATAGTCTTCCTAAAAATTTGAGCTAACTGAAAAATGGCAGACCTCAGGAGCACGTGTCTTAGGGCAATTTAGAATAACTATGACACCTTCTGCATCAAGTTGTTCAACTTACATCTTCTACAAATAATTTATGGCACCAGTAATGTCACGGCTGATTGAATAACTGGATTTGTGGGAGTGAATTTAAGACCTCAAAGAAGCAGGCTGCATACACACTGTATTTATGGTTATACATGTGGTTGAGTACTCTCGTAGGAAAACCACAGTCTTAATTTCTACTAAATATACAATATTTTATCTCTGTAGTGTGTCCATTCCTTTTTTTGGTCTCATGACTGGACAGTAGTTGCTTTTACACCATTTGAACTAAGGCTTTGTTAAGAACAACATTTTAGACCCAAACAAACTTCTAAAAAGGAGACAAATAGATATAGAAGATACCTTGTGTTATTGTTCAGTTTAAATAGATATAATATTGCCTCCTCTTATAGGTTTATTACAAGTATGCATTAAAATTTATTCAGTTTAGCTTATTACATATATATATGCACCACAAAAGATATAAAAAAATGACAGTGTTGGTGGGATTCCTAGTGACACAGTAACATTTCTAATTGCCTCTAATTTTAAAATACTCTGTGACTGTCAAGATAAGCTTAAACATCTGAACTCTTCTCCCTCAGCGTTTATTGAAATGTAAGCTCTATAGAGGAAGGAAGGAAGGAAGGACACCTTCAAAATCCCAATTTCTAATTTGATTTTCAATTCTCAGAAAAAGGTTTCTTTTCATTATTCATTTCTCCAGGCTCCCGAGACTGCTTTTCAAATTTCCAGAGTAGCAGTGCTGGAATTCAAAAAAACTATGCAGCATCCATCTAAAAATAATAGAAATCATTTCATTTTACATTCATTTCAGTAATTAAATAACCGGCTTTGCCAAGCTCGATTTAAATTATATTACTTAATGGATGAGGTTTTTTTCTTTCCCTTAGTCCTATCTAAATACACCCCATGTTTCTTTAAATGATGCTTGCTGATAATACATACCTGTCATGCCATTCCTTTTGAGTGCTTGGGGAAATAAAAATTCATAGCAATTGATTGCCCTGTGTAGCCATGGATCCAGATGCCCTTTCAAATATTCATAAAGATCTTAAAGAGGTCCCTGTGGATCCCATTTGTCTGCTCTATATTTATATATCCCTCCAGTCTTCAGGAAAATTGTCAAACAAAAGTCACTTTAGCAGCTAGATATTATTGACTCTTTTTACCTTGTAGATTTCTGTATTCTCATGCTGTGTATTGTGAGTGAAAAATGGAACAAGATGAAGAAATTTTTAAGAATATCATATACCAAGTCTTAAAAGTTCTTCATTAAAGCTGGGGTCTTGAAAACAGTTAGTGATCATAAATAGATGAAAGAGAAGTATTGAAAATGGAGTCAAGTGGAGAAAAATCTGAAATACAAATAAAGGACAAAAATGTCACATTTGCACTTAAAGTCAGACCTCTAAATTCAGAGCTACATGCCTGCTGAGCAATCAAAACCTCTCACTGAGATCAATGTAAAGACTGAGTACAAATATAAAGCCATTTTTTTGAAGTTTATCTCTCTGTTAGAAAATTTTCCATGGTATTAAGTGTGTGAAACATATCTTATTCAACCAGCAATTTAAAGAGATCTTCCTTTGCCCCCTTCTCCCTAGTAAGTTGCCCATTTGCAAAATCCGAAGGAAGCTGGGAATAACCCTTAAGCCCTTCTGTAAATGATTTGTCTTATCTATTCCATTCAAAAAATCATGGAGCAGAAAATGCTCAGCCAACTCATAGAAAATTGCATACTGATTTGAAGGGTAAAATTCTGGCTACATAAGATTTAGTAGTTAGCAGTCAGTTTCCATTTCTATTTCTCATTCTTACTGAGATTTTCACTTCTTTCTCTTTTAAAGAGAATATTCCAATATTCAAAAATTTTTCTAAGCTGAAGACAGTGGAAATGCAAAGTTCTCCCAGAACTCTTCAATCCTTACTGTGTTTTTCAGCAGCTGCAATTAACCTGAACCTGTCACTTATTGACATTGCTCCCATATTCTTGCTTCTGGAAAGTATGACAACAGGAGTGCAACAGAAAGCCAGAACCTGATCAGGCAACGAGTCTTATCTTTCACCAGTCATTTCCATTCTGCTGCCTAGGTAATAATTGCAGTTCAGAGTTCAGGAGCTAATTAGAAATGTAGCAGCTATTATATCACCTATGAAGTAATGACAAGCTAAGCTAATGTCTGTAATGAAGAACACTAGTGAAAGACAATTATGAATCATGATACCTGTCATGAATTCCCACCATCGAGAGCTATATGCTGTGACACAACATTTTAAGTGCATCACCATCACTATATGTTAGGATAGACATGAAGAGATTCGTTCTAAGATGTAGTGTTGCCACCCATCAGATTCAGAGGGCTTTTGTCAAGTGATTTTTCATTCTTCAAAAAATGCACTGAAAAATATAACATATGAAACAGACATCAACAAACCTCAGGAGAAGGGATGTGGTGATTTTTGTTGTTATTTAAAAAAAAAAAAGGGTGATTTGGTTTGAATTAAAGTGATTAGAAGAGAAAATAAACAGTATATATGACTCTAAGTTCTATGATATTGTACAAAAGGACCCAATGAAACAATCAGTATGTAAAGTGATCATGCTATGCACTTATTTTCCACTTAAAAAGCAGCTGTTTGCTTATGTAGTATCTTTCCCAGCTGAACTCAGGATGCAAACCAGCATGAAGTGAATGTTCACTGTGGGCAGATTTCCTTCTGCTCTTGGTGGATTGAATGAATCCACAACAGCAGGAGGTTGGTGCTCTCTAAGATACTTAAGGAAAGTCACAGAAAAATACAAAACAAAAATGGGGAGAAAACAAGTGTAACACTATGGGGCTAATTTAAACCTCCAAAATAGGAAAATGAAGACACAAGCCTCTTCCCATAGCATATGCAAAAGAGCAGGGGGTCACCATATGGACTGCAAAACATTTTGTAGAATGATTCAATTCAAATAGAATTGAAGTACCTCCTCTAAGTTCTATTGTTTTTGTGAGTTTTCTCAGATAGTCCACATAGCCTTAGCAAAGAAATCTAAGATAAAAGGCTAACAGTAAGTGCTAGCCATTCTCCTTTGATGTGTTGAGTATAAGAACGTCCTCTTATGTTACCCTAGTGGGCAAAACCCACTTGCTTAAACAAAGGAAGACTTTCTTTCTTAAGGCTAAGACAATTAAATATGAATGAATAGAAAGTGGAAAAACTTGTCCTGAATGTAGTGGATAACGTGAAGGCCTTGAAATTCTCTTGCAATAGGTACCTGTAGGACTGAAATTTTCAGTAAAGATTCCAGGATACGTGCTGCAGGAGTTACTTTCTATGATCCAATTCACAATCAATGTGAAGTCCAATGGAAAAATGCAAATGACTTTTCCTAATGTAAATCTTAGCGGAATTATCTCCCATAGTTTCAACGTGTTGTCAATGATCCTTTGCAACATGTGCACCTACAAAAGCATTCCTTTTTTCCTCATTATAACAACTGTGATGAAAAGATATATAAGAAAAGGAGAAAAAAAAATACAAAATAACAGCACATTTGGTAGATTTCACCAGAAAGAAGAAAACTCCAGGCCTCTGCATTTTAGATCATAGCTTCCAATTTTTTCTCTACTTCCCAATTTTTATATTAAAGAAACAAAAATACTTTTAATGAAACATCTGTAATGTTTTTCACTGACCTTGGTGCCTGTAGGGCTGTTTCTCTCACATGGTCTTATTCCTCTCTCCCAGTTGCTGTTGCACAGCAGTTTTTACATTTTCTTAGATATGTTTTCACAGAGGCACTACCGACATAACTTATAGGGTCAGCTTTATCCTGCAGTGAGTCTGACTTGGAGATGGACACAAGTATTATAACAGGCTCCTTCTGAAATGAGGAGAACCCCTGACACCTTTTCACATAAACCACACCTGCAGCCCCCATGCTGCCAAAGCCTTGCCACATAAACCCAATACAGGTAATTTGATGCCACATGCTGACATTCATCAGCTGGAAGGAAAAAGTTAAAATCCTTAGACAAAATCTCAACAGAGAATCCTCTGTAAATCAGGCAATTAAAAGATGTGTAAATATACTCCAGATTGAAATACATTCTTACCAAATTTCTAAAATTCTGATTTCCAAAACAGAAACAACATTTAGATAAACTTTTCTTCAAACAAGCCATGAGAGCAAAAAAAGGGAAGATTAAATTAGTAATTCAAATCCCTTTGTTCTACTGAGAAATTGCAGATTAATCCATATTCTTTAAAATCAGATTTAAGTACTGTATGCCAAAATATTCCCCCATTCAAAAATGGGACAAAAAATAAATATCTTTTATATCTAGTTGTGTCAGGTTGAGTTACTCTAACATTATCTTGAGATACCAGGCAAGTGAAAAGTAATGTTTAATCAATTAATGTGATTTGTTCTATTTAATTGCATCATTGATGGTGCTCAACAGCACCTGCTGTGCTGCTACCATCATTTTAGACATGCTCCACAAAATCAATGAAAAGAATGTAAGGTTATGGTGAGTTCATCTGCAACCCCCTTAGACCCTTGGTTTGGTGTGACTTATTCTTTTGTCACTATACAACTAGTTTGGAATGGTTTGCAAAAATCTAGTGCTTTGCTAATCAAGCTGATTTAAAGTATTGCCTAGGAGCAGAATTGTCCTACAAGGAAACAAGGAGGTGAAAAGTGTCAAGAAACTTTCATTTTTAAATGCGTTCATCAAATAAATTGTTTGGTTGCATGTGTGCCAACAAAAGTATGAAAAGATGTGAAATTGAATTTGTGAGCTCCTGTACATAACAAGCAAAGAGAAAGAATAGACACATTCCTTCATTTTGGCCACAATGTTTCAGGAAAAAAATTTTAAAGCACATCTATTTAAATTAAGTGAGAATTAGAAATGTATGCCCAATGAGTTTGCTATGCAATCAAAATTAAGTGTACTGTATCTGATACTCCTCCAGCTTTTATGTGCTCACATACTAATTTCCCAGAAGCCATGATCAATGATTCATTCAACACACAGATTGGACTGTGCTTTGGGGTGGAATAATCGGTTGCAAGAGCATATAGAATGAAACAGGGATTACAAGAAAAGAAGCCATAGTTTTACACATTAATAAATTAAGTGCTGCCATGGAAAATTTTATGTTTTTCTCTAAATCTGACACTGAACTACAATGTCTTATTGGGAAAAATAAAACACCTAAACCCAAACTTTCCCTGGATTCCTGATAACTGTATGTTTCTGTATGCTGAGAAATCTGAACATGAGACCCTAATATATTCATGCACTGAGAAGAAAAAAGCTCAAAACTGTTAATTTGGAAAAAAAAAAAAACAAACATGGATTTCAGATTAGTTAAAGTAACCCAAGTTAACAGATATTTTTAATTTAGGCTCTTTTTATTTGCTATTTGTCAAAATGATGATGTAACTGTGGAAAAAAAGGAAAAAAAAATGTCACTGCTCCTTGAATCATGCCAGTATAATACAGTATCTCCCTATTTATTGTGGGAAACACATGCCTAATTTTAGACCCATCACCTCCCTACTTGAAGCATTTCTATATTGAAGCATTTACCTCCTTGTATAGACAAGAAGATACATCACTGCCATCACCTGACAGCAATAGCTTCAGTGTGAAGTACCTACTTATGTCATCAACAAAACCATCCATTTTCTTTTGCCAAGAAGGCATCTGTCTGATGATCAGGGTACCCACCAAAATTCAGCCCCTGGTTATTGACGCAAAAGAACTTTATTTACATCACTCTGATCTGAGATTTCTGATTTTTGACTTTACAATGTTAACACTCTAAGAGATGATAGTGCCTAAGGTGATCTGTGCTTCTTGCTGTATAATAGAGGTTTGCTACTGTGAAATGTTTAGAGCCAAACTTTTACAAGTATCTATCTCTCTATCTCTCTATCTCTCTATCTAATCTATCTATTGCTCATTTCAACACCTGAAATACTTTGGTAATTCAAGGTAAAAATGGTAAGAAAACTGCACAGACAAAGGTGGAACTATGTGTCTAAATATGTCTAAGACTTTGTAAGAGATAACATAGAACATAAATTCACTGATTTTCTTAATTTCAGTAAGAGGATAAGTCTACTACCCACTACAGTTGTCAGAATTTTTCTGTTTAAGTATATAAATTGATTTTGGCAATCTGGCTTGGTTTGTTTCTTATTCCATTGCTACTAAGACTTTGTACAAAAGCTAAAACACTAGAAAAGAGTTTCTGTTGGATGGGTAAATACCTACTGCAACATGCCAGAATCTTCAGAGCACTTGAAAGACTTAAAAAAAAAGTCTGATGATGGAGAAGATGACAATATTAATAGGAAAGATTGAATATTTGTGATAAAAATACTGAAACACTTTGTCAGTAGTGAAATCTGTAGACATTTTGGAAAATCTGTAGACATTTCCCAAACACATTAACACCTTTGGTATTTTATGTTTCAAATGCTTAAGATTGATTAGTTTTATTATTAGTGTTTTATTGCAGCTGCTCATCTTTAGGGGATGACATTAAATGTCATTAAAGGCAATATAAAATTGAAGCCGTCTGTTTAAAGTGTGGACCACTAAGCCAAAGTGGAAAGAAGAAATACCAAAGTGGAAAGAAGAATGCCATGAGTTCAGATACAAATCCTGCATCTGGCATTTTACTATAAATATGATGTTGATGTAAACAATCTCTTTCCCAAGCTGTTCAGCTGGAAAATTATGTTCTGTGTCCAGTGAAGTATGCTTCTTAGTCAACCATGTCAGTGAAGGAAACAGGCAGTGCATCCATATTCAGCCCCTGACATACTGATTTCTGCACATACCGAGCAAAAATAGAACTCTATTTCCGTATTTGTTCCAATACTGTTCACAGGTAAATATACCATCCATTGTAATGAATCACTTCAGAAAACTATCATATCTTTGAATTTATAGTTTACAGCAGCATTGATGATATGTTTTGAAATCAAGTCTAGCTGAAATGAACATTTTGTAATCTAATTTTTAATTTCATCATAAAGCAGAAAAGGCCCATACTGACTCCAGTATAAGGCTTTGATTCATCATTATAAACAAGACAAAACCAAAGATACCTGGAACTTTTGTTTCAAACTATTTTATTTACTTGGAGGAAGAACCTCAACTGACTTTCAACACCTTAGGCTAGGAACTTTCACATACCATCTGCCTTGGACCAGTTCTATTTAGCGCCTCATTAACAACTTAAGTAATGGAATAAAACGTTTGTGGACCAAACTAGAATGACAGCATAGAAATTCAAAGTGGTCTTGATACACAAAGCAGTGATCAATGCGATGATCTTCGATGAACTGTACTGTATTTTACCTTAGGTAGGAGGTGAAAACTAAAGCACAAATACAGAGGTAAAGGCTACCTAGCTTCTCAATGGTTAAGACATTGGAGCATTTTACGTATAGGGAGAGGCCGAAAGAACTGGGACTTTTCTGTTTGACGAAGACAATCCTCACGGTGATCTCATTAATGTATATAAGTAAATGATAGAAGGAAATGAAAAAAGGGAACAAAACTCTTCCTAGTATTGCCAAAAGACAAAGCAAGAGGCAATATGCACAATCAGAAATACAGGAATTTGACAGGACTGTGCTTTAAAGATAAAAACCTCAAGTGCCTGAGAATACAAACAAGCTTAAGACCTCAGTCAAACAGTATTTCTAGCCTATATTATAATTAGAAAGAGTGAAATGGAACTGCTCTGCTGTAAAACAATGAGATTTTTAGATATCAACAGATGTTAGGACATGTAATGGCTCTTCTGTGATGCATTGTCTTGCACACATTAAATACCTCTATATACTGTTCAATTAAAATAATGGAAAACTGAATATGACAAAGCAGGGGATAATTACCCTGATATATCCAGATAAAACTTAGTAAAGGCTCTTTTTTTCATTCAGTAAAACCAGTTTCAAATGACATTTTTCTTTCCCAGAAACTGATACAATGTCAACACACATTTGCAGCCTGTTATTCTATGACTAAGGCAAAAGTGGTAGAGCCTAATAATGACCCAGGATGAAACAATACAGATACCAAGGGAATGTGTAATATGTAAATTACAAGGATGACACGAATCAAGATGTTTTCTCAAACCAGGACTCACATTTTTTGAAGCAAGACAGTGTAGCAGGACCTTAGGTGTAACCAACACAGACACAGAAGTAATTTGTAACTGAGAAAATAAATTCCTACAAATGAAAAAGTAATACAGGTAGTCTCTGGCCTAGATAAGATATGACATGATAACTCTTAGTAGTATTTTTAAAAGTGAGAAGTAGAGATACCCCTATAATACATTTTAGGTGTCAGGAAGCACAATGCTCTACATCATTAACAAAGCATCAGAAAAGATAGCTCGTATTAGAAGGTAACTTCTATTTCTCTGCAAGTTTGTGATTAATCTTTTTACAATCAGAGAGCAATACCTATTACAGTGATATATACCTACACAGTTTTCATTTTCTCCCCAAACCAGATAACTCAGAATTTAGTAGCAAAAATTAAAATAAAAGATTGATGAATCAAATAAAAACTAGTTATGACATTGGTGTTATGTTGTGAGAGCTAGGGAAAAAAAAATGAAGGGAAAGGGAAGGAAAGGAAAGGAGAAAAGGAACGAGGAAAAAGAAAAGAGAAAAAAAGAAAAAAGGGAAGGGGAAGGGAAAGGGAAAAGAGGAGAGGAAAGGAAAGGAGGAAAGGGCTTACACTTTTCATAGTATTTTCTATTACAAACCCAAATGTAAGCATCTATCAATTATGTTACACAGCTTATTCCACTTTCAAAATAGGCCTTGAACCCAGAAAGAGAAATTTCACAACTTCATGCCAAGATGCTATAATGTCAGGTTTTTGCACTACCGCTATTTTTATTGCAAAGAATACATTGTTTTTCTGTAAGAAGTTTATATGTGACATAACTCTGTCCTTTCCCTGGAAAGTACAATTACAGAGGTCCTACTGATATGTGATTTTTTTTAATCACATATTTCTCTGTTGGGTAGAGGCTGTGTTATCTTGATGTTATTTAATTGATGATTTAACAATCATGATGGGTGTTATCATTCCTAATGTCTCACACTAAGAATAGTAAACTCAGGAAAGATTTCAACTCTGAAATATCAGCTGGCTACAACTGAGTAACAATACTTCTTTTTTTTTTAGAGATACAGCAAATAAATTAATATCCATTACATTCGTGTATCTACTGCTCCACTGGTCAGAAGTGACCCAGGCAGTGTATTTTCTGCACACATATGGTTTGACACTGATATGCTCATACATCCATGGCACTGAAATTAACAGTCGCTTCTCCATCATTTAATATTTCTAGTTGATGTTATGAGTTCTAGGTTTGAGAAGTGAGCAATTTCTGCTACTTATGTGTGTATGCCAACAAATTTTCCTGTGAAACAGGTAAACCAGAAAAGGAAGAAAAAGGACCTGCTGACTAGATTAGAAAATGACAGAAACAGTGATCTGGGTGTGTTGTCATAGGAACTGCAAGAGACAGAAATGCCAGGCTGTACGATTCTGAATGGTCAAAATGGGAATCTGTATTTTACAGTAATACTAAGAGTAATAGCAAAAAAAAAAAAAAAAACCAAAAAAGGAAGAAGATAAAAAATAATCTAAGGTTCAAAATTCAGTCCTTAGTTAAGACTTGACCAAACTAATGTGTCAAGAACTCTTACATTCATGTGTTTTGTTGTCATTTGCAACCATAGCCTGATGTGCTATTTTCCACACCTGTTGATATTTTAGTATAACATGTATCTCCAGATTAATTAAATATAGTATTTAAACCTTGAGCTGAACGTTAAATTATTAATTTCTTCACACATGTTTCTCCTGTACTCTCACCGTAGGAAGCAACTATTTACAAGTATCAATATATTTCTCTTTATGTTATATTGGTGAGGTGAATGTCTGACTTTATAAATAAGAAGCTGAGTCATAAAGAAATTAAGAACTAAATAATTCAAAATATTGAAGAATTTGCAGTACTTAGTTAGAAACACTTAGGACTTGATATCTCAAAGGATCTGGTACTTGTACATTATTTCCTATGCAGTTGCATTAATGTAACATTTCACAAAATGTGTGTAGGCATCTCCTGTTGAAGACTCGGAAAATAAGCAGTGGCCAATTCCATGAACTTTGTTTCACATAAACTGGGCAGCCACCTACAGGAATTCTGCACCAAAAGAAGAAAAACTCAAAGTTTAACCATGAGACCAGACTTTCTGCTTCTTCAGTTATATGAAATGCACTTAGAAATACGTAATATATTACATAATGTATGCATCTATGCAACCGAGCATAGATCATAAAATATCAATTTTTACTACACAATGTCCATCAGTGGCCTTGGTCTGCACACCAATCCTTGGTAGTAACTCTAACCATGGGGTGCTGTCACTTATGGAAGCAGCCACTGTTTGTGAAAACAGGCTGCTAACTTCAGAAAGTGAAGTTAGTTAAAGAACTGAGCTGAAAAGTAAAATCATTGAACAGAATTAGTTCTGTTCTCACTCAAGTCAGGACAACAGCACAGAAGTCAGTCAAGTTAAAATAATAACTAGCAGCAGCAGCAGGCCTTTGCCTTTCCACAGACTCTCCCATAAAATGGAGTGGGATATAAATCTCATCGTACAACTTCAGAAATATATGCTAGGAGCAGAAAAGTGTAGATATCAGCAGTCTTGCGTTCACTTCTAGGTTTTGAAAGAGAATTTTCTGCAGTGACCAGCAATCATTCAGCCTATCCTGTAGCTTCTTACATTGCCCTTTCTCCCTGTTCTGCCCTTACACAGAGTGCTTACTGACATCCTTCTTCAATCCCACTCCATGCTCCTTGTCTTCCTGCCTTCTGAGCTTGTCAGTTCTCAGCTTTGCCCTGTTTTATGTTGTGTCCCACGGTTAACCCCTCACTTCCTAACTTTTGTCCTTGCAACTTCTTCCTCATGTTCCCACCAAATCTGTCCATTACTCCCTTCTCTCCCATCATATCCTTTCTCTTATTCTCCATGCTCATTAGCTACCAGCAGGTGTAAAGATAAATGAAGACAGAGACTTTTCCTAACTCTTTTAATCTCTTTTATCTGTAAACACACTCCTTAACAGCTTAGAGGAACAACTGGAAGAAAACGGCAGGAACAGAAAGGCCTGGAAAAAGCATGTGTGCCTTCTCTAATCCTATCAACACTTAAAAAATAGTATTTTCTTGTTATTTAGATAAGATATAAAAAAATTTCAGTGTGGACAACAGATAATTTTTTTGCCTTTTATAATGTAATTGAAGCTGGGTAAATGGCATAACTGCTATTAAAATGCTATTTAATTTTATTTTAAAAAAAAAGAAATCTTTTCAATGTAAAGTTGAACTAGTTCAATTCTACTTTGAAATGCTTTTCTTTTTAAAGACACATGCTATTTCCAATGTTGTTTATATACACTTTTTATGAAGGTAAAGCAACACCTGAGAATTTAGTATGAGTGAAGAAAGAAGACTGTAATGGTATCTTTCATTAACAGAAGACTAGCAAATATTTGCAGTGCCATAGGTTAAGATGGTAATGTATTAGCTAAATATCAATGTATATACAGTTATGTAGATGCCCTGTCATCTTTGCTGTTCAGCATTGATCATTTTCCTATTGATTCTTTCTCTGGGGTTACTACTGCAGCTCTGACTGTGACTTTATTGGGTCCCCGTTCCCCGCTCCAGCTCAGCTCTAGACTTCCATAGGTTCAGAAAGTATAAAATATGCTATGGTGAAATGATTTGATGGAGCAGATAATGCACTGCATCTACTGAGGGCCAGAGAGTTTCATCTTTATGCCTCACAGATTCAGAGTTGATCTGTTTCTGACTACAGCCTCCAGAGCAAGGAGTAAAATGCTCTAAGCAGAGTTACCACAGAACCCTGTGCTCATCCCAACCCTTCCTGATAGGAGTGGAGCCCTAATTAATGTTCTACATGCTGAAAGTAACCAGGCTATTACCAGGAGTGCTGCATTTTTCAACAGCTTTCAGAATGATCAGAAGTGATAAGGAAAAGTCACGTTAACAACATGGTGATTCAGGAACATGTCTCACTTCAAACTACCCAAATGATTACCAATACACGCAGCTCATCTACTTTCTGTCGTGGTTCATTTGGCTAATGAAATGTTTTGTCAGCTAGTCATAGATTTGCAAGAAAAAAAACTACTAACAGAATATATATTATTAAATAATGGGACATTTTAGCACATAACTGATCAGCTGCACATTGTATTTTATACACTGGGGTTTCTTTTGACTATAATCATGTTATTGAAAGGCAGTGGATTTTATAAATATCTAAGTGCCACCACTGTTAACTCTTTAGTGACAACAATTTTACTAAGTAACACCACAGGTATTTCTAAATTATTTTTCAAAGTAGCAAATACGAGAGACACTGTTTGGTATTGATAATGTACTGTTGTCAAAGCAGAACAAATTTGATTTGTTTTGTAGATGAAAAGCCTGCAGTGATAGCAACTTTTGCAAAACAAGAACCACAGGAAAAAAAAAAAAAAGCAAAAAAAAAAGAAAAAAAAGAAAGAAAGAAAAAAAAAGCTAATTTAAGTCATGAAAGGTTTAAGGAAAGTGAGGGAATGAATGTTCCCTCATCTTTGCTAATGTCCCTGAAACTCTGAATAACATTTGATGTATCTTTTATTTACTTGATAGTTCAAATGTCTCCTACAAGCTTGAAAGTATCCACTATGCCTATTACATCTAAAATATTTTTTTTCTGATAGTGTTGTTTTAACAAGATACTAGACAGTGCCGAAAAATCAAAGCAAAATTAAAATCAAATATAGTGAACTTTAGATAATAAGGCTTTAGATAAGATTATATTAGTCATAACATGTCAGGTTCTCTGTAAAATGAGGTATTAATGTCCTCCATGTCTTGAATAATGTACATTTTTATATCATAAATTATTAGGGTTCTGCACATGCATAAAAATTGAAATTTGTCTATCACAAAAATACATTTATAATTACAAAATATATTGAAATAACATTGTTCTACCACCTAAGAAGAATTCAGTTATTTCTAAATTATTCAGGACACTGAGTGTTGCATTGTAATAATAAACACAATCTCATATAGCCTGTCCGTTTATCATCCAAACTCACCACGTGGGAACTCACAAGGTCTTGGATGGAATCCAGGTTAAAGCTAGTGAAATCTGCAGGTTTTCATTCCCGAAGCTCATATTTTTCCAAGTGAAGTCCACACTGATTCTTTTCCTCGTTCAGAGTTCAAATCTTTACAAAAAATATATGAGCTAAGCCATCACACTCAGCCTTCTGAAGACAGATTAGCATGTTTAAGATTAATTATAATTTGACAACAATAGTAAATATAAATCAATTCAGGAAAAAAAAAGTACATATAGTGATTTTGTTCACAGAGGGAATAATTAATTCAGTATGACTGCTAAAGCGAATCGAGATACTCAAATATAACTGGTCAGAAAACCAGTAGCACAAATTTGAAACTCATTGGTCAATCTGTGACCTCAGACAAGAACACACCAGTGTCAATGTTACACACTAAAGCAGCTGTTCCTGACACTGTATCTCTAGAAAGAACACCTTCATGTTACTGCACATACAGTGATATAAATCCCACCAGTGGGAAAACAAGTTCTAGTGTTACACAATTATCCCAACTAGTTAAGTCATAAATCATATCTATTGCTCCCATAGTCATATCTTTTTAAAAGAAAAATCTTGTGCAATCTTTCCTGAAGAATACTATATTTCTTTCAGAAATGAAAAACTGTTAAACCTAGTATTAAATCACCTCAAAGAAAAGTGGAGATTTGATGCCTTAGTCTGTGACTTCACGTTTTATTTCACTTGCAATTTAATTATGTATTATTTCCAGTTAAAATAGCTTTTTTTTTTTTTTTCTGTTCGCTTTGTTTTTTTATCGTTTGGTTGGTTGGTTGTTTTTTGTTTGTTTGTTTGTGGTTTTGTGTGTGGTTTTTGTCTATGTTTTTTGTTTGGGTTTTTTGTTTGTTTTGTTTTGTTGTTGTTGTTTGGGTTGGGGTTTTTTTTTGCTCCAGAAAAAGAAAAACTGGGTATTTTTTTTATACAATGATCTAACTTTGAATACATTGTAGGATCCCTACATTCTCAGGCTAAATAAATAGCTACTTCTCTCTGCAAATTGCTGAGAAGAGAGAATTGAATCTAAAGCCAAATACTTTGAATTCAAGTACTTTGAATTGTAGATGACTGGCTACATTTTTTTTTTTTTCCCATGTAGTTCTGTGGAGTGAATAGAGCTGTCCTTCTATCTTCTGTCAAGTATGTGGAAGAAAATAATAACAGGGAGTGGTACAAGCATCCAATGAATTCTGTAGTATTTGCAAGGCAACTCTTTAAATACCACTGATCTTTTTACCAGGCAGTAATCATATGATTTTGAAGCAGCATTTAAAATTTCAAAGGTTGAATAAGATCAGAGAAACTTTTCTTTTTTTTTCCCAGACATGGATACCCTATCTGATTTAGCACAGGTTCCAGGAAGTGGGAACTCCTAAAGAACCCTGGTAGTATACTAGCAGAACTGTTTGAAGGGTAGTGTAACAGCACAAAACCAATTTCTTTCAAATGCCAGACACAAAGATAGAAAGTCTGTTATGTGATAGAACCTGATCAAAAGATTGCATTTGAGGTAAAAGTTAACATTCTGCAGGTAATTCTGCACATAAACAGCCACATGAAAATCACTTGAGAGAAATAAAATGCCTCTGTTGGTAGAGAGGAAGACTTTGGACCTACATTCTTTGAAGTCTCTTCTCAATCTTCTTCAATGGTTAAAGAATACTTGACTATTTTTAGATGTTGAGGGCCACATCTGTCTTATAATTTTAACAAACTTAAAATTATTTTATCTGTGATGAAACAAATAACAGATATTCTGTTTGTACTGTAGTCTGAGTTTTTAAATTTAGTATAGCTTGGTGATCTATACTTCTTACAGATATTGTTATGTGATCCATCATTTGTTTCAGAATACTGATATCAAGAGATTGCTATTTTTTGTGACATAACAGCATGGGTCTGTCTTCATAAACTCAATAACTCTTTTGTTTATTTAGTGACATTGTGAAATCAATTAGACAAAAATAAAAAGAAATATTAGGAAGCCAACAAGCTTTCTTCATAGTTTTAAAATAGCAATCAGGTTTTTCCAAAGTTCATAATAAATTTTTAATTTTTATTAGTACATAGAAACATCAAAGAAATGTAACTCTGGAATCACTTATTGTGTAGTTATGGCCTTGAGCATCCTAATTTAACTTTGAAGATAGACAAGTTTGGACTAGAAGATCTATAATGCCTCTTTTCCCTTTTTGACCTAATTTTGCCTATGAATATAATTAGCAGAGAATATAATCAGTAAGGGAAGAAAACACTCATATTTACAAGATCTGAAGCTATTCTAATCTTCAAATGTCACTTACATTGTGTGACTTATTAGAGTAAGGTTACTTTTTTTTTTTTTTCAAATGGCATAAAATGTAAAGTAATATATATATTTAAATGCAGATTAGACTTTTAAAATGGATAATCTTAATTGGACATCTTAATTGCTATAGACTCTGAGGCTTTCAGTTATTTCTTTACAGGAAACCATGTTTCACTGTAAGGAATTTTGGTAAGCACACAAGGAAAACAACGCAAAACCCAAGCAAAATTATGTATCTAACTGAGATTTTCATTGTCCTTATTACAGCATTTCTTTACTTGAGCTCTGTAGACTGAATTTTTAATATAAATTCCTGAATCATGTTTTAGACCTTCTCTTGTTCCACTGGGTGTACAGATGACATCAAAAGATGAGACCTATAACCCACATTTCCTTAAAGTTTCATAGTGGGTTAACCCATCATTATCTCCAGACTGTCTCTCATTATGATCTCTGATTAATGAAGAATAATTAGTGCTGCCTTGTAGATCCTCAGTAGCAGAGCCAGAGTGGGGAATCCCTCCAATTCTAAAAATGCAAGCCTTCAAATATCAGAGGGGAAAAATTCAGCTATGCCTTCTGAGACAGAGACTTGCTCAGCACAATATTCAATGTCTGTAAAGAAATACACAGTACCATATAATTGCATGCAAGCTTTAACTGAAGAAAGAAACTTCATGAGATTCAAAATTGTGGGATTTAGTATGTTTTACAAGCTCTGCCTGCTGAACTACACATTCTTATATCATGTCCTTCACATTTAGCTCAAAAGTATTAAAAGCTCCCCTTCTAAATACATATTTAAAACAGTGAATAAAAATCGAACAGGTGGCAAAATCCTTTGTGCAATATCAGCACAGATGAATAACACACCAGAATGCTTAGTTGTTAATGGCCACCAGATGTGCAGCCAAAGAAAAAGAGACAAAAAGCTATTTTATCAGCCTTGTTGTACTGCAGTTCTGTAAAAAACTTACTGTTGCAGCTAATAATACTGGAAAGGAAAGGAAAGGGAAAGGGAAAGGGAAAGGGAAAGGGAAAGGGAAAGGGAAAAAGAAGAAGTAGAAATCTAATTTCTAACAGGATCATAAGAGTTGTTCAGTTTCATTTCAGATTTTTTTAATTCAAAACCAGAATCTTCCAAAGCTGTAATAGGCATTTATATAGATATATATGTTAGCCTCATAATGAGAAGCAAATTATTTGAAGTCCGTGTGATGGGTGATGCACCACTGAAAAGGAGAGAATCCAAGATTATTTACTAGTCTTTCTAAACATCTGAGTAATACATGCAATATTAAACAAATAGGTAGCCAAAAATGTAATTACTTAATTACATCAGGCACAAATATTCCAAAACTGTTGATACTCCTATGGAGCATCCAGATTTCATGACAACATTCCAAGAAGTATATGGGAGACACTGAAATGTTATGACACAGAACATCATTCAGATGAAAGAATTTTATTTTGTTTTTTCCCAAACAGAGAGATATAAAAATAGAAAAAAAAAAATCAAGTTCATGTTTAATATGTTTAATTTTTCTAAATATATAGTTATCTAGCTATGAATACTGAAAACTGAGAAATTATTTTTACCTACAGAACTCCAAATTAGCTATGACACTGTAACAGGAATTTCATAATAGGCTGAGAACACTGGTTTTTCTTGAGTGTTTTTTATTCATACTTTACTCAAGTAAATCTTGGAAACCCTCTAGAGAAATACTCAAACACATTAGCCTCCTTGCTATATTACAGTAATATCTACATTTAAATATAATGCAGATAGAGGCAGCTCCTCTGAGGACCTCTTCTACTTAAAGCAATTATACATGATTGTGGCCACTGATGTGAAGCTGGATAGGGTCAGCTGTGTGGTTTCTGTGTGTTTTCCCTAAAAAGACAGAACTGGAGAACAGTGTCATTGAAAATGAGAAATCATTTGGCTCTCTGTAGCAGAGTCTGTAAAACAGCCTTTCCTAAAAAGCAATATGAAGTTATCTTCATTTCATTGAACACTGAAACCAAAGTTACTTAGACCACGTTTATTAACACTTATCAACAGATACTTCAAATTTCCCCCCCCCCCTTTTTTTTTTAATTTATCTTTTGGATTAGCTCAGAAATTCAGAAACAGAAAAGAGTAATAAGTTTTAAGGTGGCATAGAGTCCCAGATGAGCAACAGGTTAAAAACTATCTTTTCTCTTCTCTTTTACAGGAAGACAGAACCTGATTGATACTTTCATTTTGTTTTAGTAGCTCCAAGGATTTAACTACAGGACTCTGTGATCTTTACATGAGAGGGATAACTCAAATGAACCAATACTTCAAATACAATTTATTCAATCAATAAATGCTTTTATATTCTCAAATATTACCGCAGCTGCAAACAATGGGGGAGAAATCCACTGTTAAACTAGTCAATTTTGTAACAAGTAGCAGAATACATTTTTCTCCCAAGTTACAGTTCTCACACACCTCACACAGTACTTTTATATCAGTAAGGAAGTAAAGTTACAAGTCTTCCATGAATTCAATAGCATTTATTCCATACTCAGTTTGTGTTCATACCACTATATTCATCTAGTAACATGCAAGTAATGCAAAAGTGAAATGTATTTTTAGGCTTTCTAGAAACCATCTTTGGACTAGAATGGCATACATGGAAGTGATTTTCAAAAAAGGCATTGCTGGGAAAGGGGTAGATTATAGGTCACAATTTTACTATAAAAGGTATACTTAATGTAAATCCAATTAATAAGGAAAGAAAACTATGAGAAAATATAAAACGCAGACCTTGCTTTCACAGTAATGTCACTGAGGCTGAGTGGCAATAAAGGTATTTTAAGCTATTTGTTATGCTCAGAATTCTCTGTTGCTTGCAATTCTATCTGATAATTCAAGCAAACTCTGCTCTTGAAAGTAAATAGTATCGCTTTTTTTTCACGGATAAGTGCTGAAGTATCAAATGCCACTGTGGCAAAAGATTACTGTTCTTAAGAAAAACATAATTACATTAAATGTGAATATACTAGTTAAATATCTAGACAAACAATGAAGCTAAATCAAGGTAAAATTACCAGAAAAAAATCTGGTTTTCCTGAGACACTTAGCTGAAACCAAGGACTTGAGTATTCAGTGATATGACTGCTCTTTATTGTCTCTTCTGCCTGATGTTAGTGAAGAGAAAGACCTTTCTTTAAAGAGATAAGTTAAAAACACCCAGTGGGAGTAAACAAACTCTCTAGAATAGTAAAATCCAATGACGGGTGATGATATCTGATCTTCAGAAGCAAGATAAAGTATTAACAGAAATGAGAAAAAAGAAAGAGATGACACACAAAGGTAGCAGGATTTTTGTCTTCACCAATCCAAGTCTTATCATGCAAGTGTGGAGGGAAAAACTGACAACAAAGAAAATATAAAAAAATCTGTAGCAGACAAACTCTATCCAGCTTTATCCAAGTAACCATGTATCACAATAAAGTTATTTTTCCTTTTGCTTTTGGAGACTCCCTTGAAAGAGAATCTGGATACAGCTCAAGGTACACGACAAACTGCCTAAATGAAACAAAATTTTAAAAATAATTGTCTTGGCACTCTCTCTGTTCTTTCATATCTGATTAAAAATCTTACACATAAGTATCTTTTCTGAGTGAACTGTGCTTGACTTCAACATTACAAGGATTTCATTTGTTGATTCCCAAGGACTTCACATGTTAACTTGTAATATAAATACTGGGTTTATGCATAAATTATTAATATACCTCAGCATTTGCTTCAACTGAACTTTTAAGATTTACACTTCCTTATCTTTTGTTATACAAACAGCTTGTTTTGAAATGGAACAGGAGCTGCTTTAGATGAATATAATTGGTGACACTTTCATTACTTATAGACTAATTTTAAGGTGACTTCAAGGACCCAGTTTCTCAGCTGATTAATTTATACAGATTTCAATGGAATTATGCAAATTTTAAAGATCTGTGGCTGTATCTATATGTATAATAAAATTTGTATTTCACAAAAGTATTTTTCTAGACAAATATTTTACAAATGTTTTTAAAACAAGACAGTTAAAAGTTCATATTAAAATGGATAGATTTAATTTGAAAATGTTA
>JANHGN010023631.1:76886-87068 GCA_024605025.1 Megaceryle maxima
AGAACAAACTGCACCATACATTAAACTTATGTGGAAATGCTATAAGCAGTAGCAAACACAAAAGCAGTAAACATAAAGTTTAAAAGTACATTTTGTATGGCTTCATTCTCATTTGAGTTTTCAGATGTTGGCTGTATGTGTTCACTTACAACTTATTTTTACATCCTGCTTATATTGTGGGGTCCAAAACTGCACAGACTACTGATGTCTCACCAATGGTGATGGAGAATCACTTTAACTGGTTAGCTACACTGTGTTTAATACCCCATGATTGTGGCTTCTGTCAGTGTTGAGCTCCAAGATGAGCTAGGACAGATACAGTTGAAGGCAAGTTACTGCTTACATATACTTTAGGAAATGTTCTTTCTAGCAGTTCATGGAAGTGTTTAATAAAACAGAAAAAGAAATGTATGCATAATGCAAGGATTTGGAAGACCTGCAGATATGACAGTAATGACAGAAAGACCTTTGCAGATACCTTATTTTCACTTCAAAATTATTTTTTCCTGCTTGTTAAAGACAAAAAAAAAAAAAAATTCTTTATTCTACAACTGCAAGGTGAAATTCACAATAGAGTTTCCTATGCTGAGTGTAAGAATTAACTCCATATGCAATTTTAGGAAAAGTTATGCATGTCATTAAAGGATTGAACAGGAATTAGATCTAGGCATTAAAAAGCACTGAAGAAATTGAAGCATCTTGAAATTCTACTCTCTTCTAGGAAGAAAGCAAAGGGGCTTCATGCACCCCTTTAAGAATTTTGAACACCTAGTTGTTGTTGCCTAAAATGTTTTTTTGGGGGCAGTAAAGATGGGATTATACCTTTATTCCAAGAGAAGATGAGAGATTGATGGAATTGTGCAACACCTCACAAGCACTCTGATAACTGGTGCTATTCTCAGTCCGAAGGCATTCAAACCCATATCATCATCCTCTGGTGACTGTCTTAGACACTTGGTTACAGATGATTCTGCATCGTGTCTTCCATTCAAGGTTTGGTATACTGAAAAAAAACCCAAACAAAACCCCACAAACAAAAAAACAACCAAACAAAGCGAACAAACAAAACAACAACAAAACATATTCCCAGAAGAGATATTGTATCAGAGAAAAGGAGTATATTAATCTCCTACTAATGTCTGGTCTGCTTACTCACAGGGCAGAGAATTAGATTCCAGTAGAGTACATGTCCATGTTAGCATGTAGTGTTGTTATCAGGGTTATGGCTGTGAAGTGAAACCCTCCACTATCTCCCTCAGAACACTATGGTTCATGTCCTGGAGCTGTCTCTGGCACATGAACTGGGTTTCTTTTGCCTAACTCTACAGATCTGCTCCTGTTCTGCTCACTGCTTGCTAATGAGAATGTATCCAAACACAACTCAAAAAGTCTGATTAAATATTTATTTGGAAAACAGGTTTAATTCTAGCCTGTTAGGGAAGAAAGTCCCTTAGAGATGGAAGGTGTGTGTTTGAACTCCTCAGGATGAGTCAGAGTTTAATCTGAATTCCTTTACAACCTTATGCACTCTCACACCTTCCTTATAAAAGGAGAGCAGCACTTCTTCAAAGGGAAGCAGTGTTTCAATGGAATTTATTTCTGTCTGTTTGCTCTGGTGCCACATACCTCTTTCCACGACAGACACAGCAGAGCCAAAGCACTGCCACACTAGGCCACATCAAAGGTCCACATAGCTCAACATCCTGTCCTCAACAGAAGCCCAGAGGAAATGCCTTGGGAAGAGGATAATTATAGAACAGAAGAGTACTAGTTCTTCACTCACTCAAAGCTATTTCATACCTCTTTGATCTTTCTTACTGTCCTTCCCTGGACACTTTGATGGTGGAATATTTTTGAGGAGTTAAAAAAAAAAGAATAGTGCAGAGTATAACAGATGTTAGTGCACGATGATTTTAAATAAAGACATAGGGGCATTTCTATCATGTTTCTCTTCCTAATAATTTCTAGTATCCTGTCTGCTTCTGACTGCTGCTGGACATGGAGTTCATACAGCTTTTTCATACGCTATTTATTACAACTCAAAGATCCCATTCCTGAATCATTGGTTAAGATACATCACTGCAGAGGTAATTTTGGGGTGAAAGTTCTCTTCAAATTATTTCACATTCATCTGTATTGACTTTCTTCTGCCATTTTGTCCCCAGCTGATTCAGACAGACCTTTCAAAGTTTCTTACAGGCTTTTTCTTACTTTGAACACTTTACATCATTGAGAGATTTTTTTTCACCTTACTTTCCATATAAGTTTCCAAATTATAACTGAATATTCTGAAAATTACAGGTTCAGTGTAAGTCTCTATTGGAAAACATGAACATTTATTTTTGTGGTTATTTTACAGGCTTTTACATTATTACTTATCTATGTAAGGACCTTTTATTTCAAGAAGCTTACATTCTTAGTTATTAGTGGTTCCCTGCAAGACAACATTTAATTTCTTTATCTTCTTCCCTAAGATTAATCCAGTCTTAAGTTTTATGCACAGAAGCAGAATTTTATGCATTGAAAACACTTTCAGGGCTGACCCTAGACAAAGTAAGGAACTGTGTCAACAGACTCAACTCATTCTTACTAATGGCAAAAACAAGGAAGCAAAGCAGGTGGCTGCTGCTGGAGTACTGAAACTACTGAGGGAAGAAGAGATGCAGAGGAGATAGGAGCAAATGGAGTTGGTTTCCAGTGGCAGTCTCCTTTATTCCAGGGATACAAATGAAAGACTAACTCTGCTCTGAGCTTTCTCCTGATTCACAATCTCCTTTTAAAGGACACACTGTCTGGATTAGATGATCATTGTATGTCCCTTCCAGTATTTCTATTCTATTCTTTCTCTTCTCTTCTATTCTATTCTATCCTACCCTACCCTATCCTATCCTCACCACTTTTTTATTTTACTCACCCTCTAACCCTTCCTATGATTTTCAAGGTACTCCTGTACCTTGACACACAGGAAAAAAAAGAAAAAAAGATTGACCCTGGGTTTACTTTAGGCATTTGTATAACCTTGTCTGCCTAGACATCACAGGTCAGCCTTTTGCAAAAGACTAACAACATCCCTCAGTTTATCTAAACAGCTCGGTACTATCACAACAAAATCCATTTCCTACCTGTGCTTCTAAAATTTCATTACCCTTGCCCAGAAATCCTTTTATGCAAGAGTACATGTCTGAAAATAAAAGACTCAGGAAAAGCCAGAATCCTTGGAGAATTCAGTCTGGTTCAGATATCAGATAATGGTTCAGATCTTAACATTGTTTTAAGCAAAAAAATTATTTCTTTAGTCCTCCATGCAGATAAGGTTTGTTTGATTTCCAAGAGAAACACAGAGTTTATTTTGACATGTAATATTCTGGAGCATCCAGATTCATCGGTCCTATGGTCTACTGCCTGTCAGTCTGTATCATTATCAGCAGCAGCATCTGCTACCAAACTGCACAGAGCTACAGATTTAATGAACAGGTGCTTATTTAACACAGAATTTATTTTAAAGGTGATCTGTTATGAATTTATATGCTTCCAGCAACACTAATATGCTTCAGGAATAAAAATATTGGGCACTTAATGAGAATACTGTCTATAATGGCTGAAAATACTAGGAAACAGGTCAGATTCACTCCTTGGCAACACTACTTAAAAAAGTTTTCCTAGCAAATACACAAAACCAAAGTAACAGAAGTTATAGCTGTTGATAACAACAACCCTTCATTACACAATGTCTCAACATAACCCAAGCACTAAGAATGCCATGGGGAAATCTGAACTTTTCAAGGATGTAGAAGAAGCGCAGAAAGACAAAATTATTATTAATAGCCTTTATGTAACACTCCTTTATGACTGACAGCAGAGCATATGAAAGACAATTAACTCAGCTGTATAACTGGATGAAACTGTCAAGCTAAACAACTCCAAAATAAAAAGAGAAAACATATACATTATCTATGTGAAAAATTGAGTCAGCTGGTAGGCTCCAGCCTTATCAGAATCCCACGTGCTTATAGGCCCCCTTTTTAAGCCAGAGTTTACCTTATCTCTTTCCTGACCTGGTAAAATAATAATATGCATCTCATGTAATACAATTATAATAAAATGTGTGTTTGCTGGCAAAAAGATAAGAAAATTCCTTCTTTTTAGCACTGCAGTTCATGTCTATAAGAATGACATATGAAATCAGTGGAATATTATTCCTTCTCTTGCATATACTGCAAACCACAGGTCTTCACCTTACATGGATCCATGCAAAAACCTGCAATCATGGTGCTACACAAAGGTCCTGTACTAAAAGGAAGAATAATAAACTTCCTCTACTTAAATTTCCTTTGATTTGTAAAAAAAAGGCCATTTTTTTTCTGGCAAAAGGAAAAACTCATAGGTATGTACATTAATGACTGTGGGAATGAAGAGATATGAGGTTACTACAGCTGATAAAATGTCATGTAATTGTTGAGTATATTTTTAATTAAAATATGGACAACAAAGGTCTTTAGTTAAATATATCAATAACAAACACCCATTAAAAAATTCCTGTTGTGTCCAGAGCGTGTCACAGAGAGACATCCAGAGGGACTTGCATTAGTGAAGTACCTGAGAGTATATTGGTAATAGTGTGGATGTAAGGAGGAAAGAAGAGACTGAAATAATTTTAAGGTGCCTATTTTTCCATCTTCCTCTTTTTCTAACAGTATTTCTTCCTCAGATTTTCTTACCTTCACATCCAATTCCTTATATCGGTTTTCTCAATGTCAACCCAGAAGATAAGCTAGAAGACTAGCTTTCTTACATCAGGAATGTTGTTCATAATTTATAAAGTACTGACACTGAAAGATATGAAGAGAAAGAGAAGAAGAGAAAAGAGAGAGGTGAGAAACACAGAAAAGTGAATGCTAGCCTACAATAAAAGTAATTCTTCTTATGCTAATGAAAAAAACATGTCCATATAAGGTCTTGTAGCCCATTTATTGACATTTGAAACTAAGACATAGTAAACATTAGCAGGCTAATTTAAAGTATTAATTGTAAATTGGGCCTTGAAGCAAAGGAGAGGATGGAGGAGAGAGGCAGGCTCAGGATCAACTGGTGGTACTGACAGCTGAGATGGGGCCTGGGAACTACCAAACACACATGAGTGCAGCCAACTCCAAAATGAAACTCCTGTCAGCTTCACTTCATCTCCACCACTGTCAGCACTGCACTTCCTTCGTTATACAGTAGCCTCCTATTCTCTCTCTTTTCTGATTACTATCAGAGTTTATACCTCAGGGAATAATGCCACATTATTTTTCACTTTGTGGGTAATCACCTGTCTCTTTAAATTAACGTCAGGTGACAGTTCAAGACCTTCACATCCAAAAAACCTCTTACTGACATAGTGGAAAGTAAGACACATATCCCAGTGCTTAATCAGGTTTTTTTAGCAGCTGATTTATGAGAGCAGCCTCATGGAAGGCTCCCATTTTCACCTGTTTCCCTCACCCCGACACCAATGTGTTCTGTGTGGAAGCATGTTCCTCTGGCTTACTTGGCTTTACTGACTTGTGAAACAATTACTTGCAGTGTGCCATATTTCTGTGGGGTATTTTTCCCCCAAGGATGGGATAATTCAGGTTGGGAAAATACAAGATCTTATTGTTGAATATGTCCAATCAGGGGGAAAAAAGAAAATACAATAAGGATAGACAAAAGAATGTCATTCAATTTAAAAAGTACTTACAGGGCTATTATTCCTCCTCAGAAGAAGGGAGCACCAGGAAGCTGAAATCTCACCATTGAAGAAATTTGAAATGAAACTGTAGATGCATCTAGGTAATTAGCAGGCAGACAGCAGCCAGGTTCTGCTGGTTGAAGAGTGCAAAGCTTCATGCACTGCCCCTGCCTGAGGCAACCCGGTGAGTCCTAGGAACTGGCCACAGCAACAAAAGTTCAGCCAAGTAACTATTCACGGGCAAAATGCTTATTTTCTTCAGGCAGACAGTGGCACCTTCTCTATATTGCATGTCCTTTCTCCATCTGATGTCACTGGTTGACTGGTATTTTACATATTAAGATCCTTCTAGTCAACTCCTGGATAGCTAGTAAGGGTAAAGGACTGTTATTTCTTCCAAAATCCCAGAAGTTTCTCTGAAAAATGAAAAAGAAGAAAGAAGAGTGAGTGAGAAACAAGATACTAAGAGCAGGTTCAGCAATTACTCTGTCCCATTTGAATGGCTCATGATGAGATATACCTTCCCCATTTCAGCTGAGTATTTGAGATATCTAAGCAGATGAAAGGATGGAGAAAGAAGGTAATTCAACAAAAACCAAAACAAAGCAACCAAACAAAAAAAAAAAAAAAAAAAAAAGGAAAAAAAAGAAAATAAAAGCAGCCTTTCTGCAGATAAGAGAGTCGCTAGCGATAGAGCTGAGAAAGGAGGGAATGGAAGGGTCATAGTTGGTACAGATCAAGTGAAAGAAATCTGCAAGTAGAGAAGAAAATTGAGGATAACAACATTGGAAAGAAGTCCCCAAAGAAATAAGCTAAGTGGAAAAAGTTGTGATAGAAGTAGCAAAATGGGAGGATTATGACACAATATGCCTTTGCTGTAGAGGGAATTATCTATTGATTTAATTAGAGCAGTCATTGGCTGTGGTTCTGTCAGAGGCATTGGCCTGGTCCATGAGGTCTGCAGCGAAACAAGAGTCCAGTGAGTTCAGTGCTCCCAGAAAGCTCACTAGATCCTGCTTCATTGCATGGGGACAGATAAAACTGAGTAGAATAATTAACTGTGCTGGTTTTATGGGGAGATGATTGGAATCTTCTGTGGTCTCCTTTCTTGGGGCCTTCTCTTTGGGTTTTTTTTAGGAAATTGGTGTCTGCTGGTGTTGCCAAAACAGTACCAGCCTAGGGGACTTAATTTACTGAAAACTGAAGCAAGCTTTTGATGATTGATTTAGGTATTGAGAAAAAGCAACATCAAATCACTCCTCTCCACAACTTGGTACAACCTCCTCTTGGTTTTGCCATCTCTTACACTCAGTCTCTTTCAATCATTTTGGTGACGCAAAGGCCAGAGTAGGAGGCTGAGGCTATGCACAACATGGTTTCTTTCTTACACTATTTGCTTCATCATCCTTCATTGATCGTGGCTTCTGCCTTTTTTCCCCTCTCTCCCAGTGTGGATCACCACAGCTGTGGTTCCTCACAGTCATTCTCTGGCTGCAGTAATCCAGGAGTGTCCCCTCCCTGGTGTGGGTCACCCATAGCCATGTTTCCTCAACAGTCCCTCCTCTGTCAGGGAGCACACAATTCCTGGCCTGTCTCCCCAGCCATGACCCCAGCAATGGTCCATGCATTTCTCCTCACCTATTTCCTCTTATGTCCCCTCCTCAAAGTGGCTGCAGGTCTTTCTTAAATACATCATGGTCAGGGCACCAGGGATGCCCAGTGGCTACAGACCTGTTCCCTTTGGAGTTCCAACTGGTTAGAACAGCTGGTTGGGACTGTTCATGAGTGGCACACATGGATCATAGTCCCCCACAAAGGACACCTGCAGCCTCCTGCCCAAACCCTTCTAGCTATGTCCAGAGCAGGACTGGCACAGAACAGCACACAGGATAACAAGGATACTCTGTCACAGACAGACCTTTCCTAGCATTAAGAGGCATTCACATAAAACTCAGCATTTCTCCAAAGATGTTTAAAAGAGTCCATATTCATGAGTTAAAAACCAGAAGAGAATGATTAACTGATCCCCCCAAACCCTAGTTGTTAAAAAAAAAACAACCTACTTTTCACAGTCAAGTTTGAAATCAAGATGCTTTTTATATTCCTATACACATTCTGATGTTCATCACAGGTCTAAAATTGTTATGAGTGAAAAGACTCATTCATTTCAACAATACATAAAGACTAAATGGCAGGGTTTGCTGCATAAACAGTAAATATGTATTGTTGCAGTCTCAACCTACCTCTGTCCTGTGTTTAACCTGCCGATTAACTACAGTAATTATGATTGATTTCGGTACCTACCTTCACTCTACAACAAGAATTAATCCATCCATTCTACGTTCCTTAGTGAATAACCAATATGCTTGAAAAGATTTCTTTCTTTGCTTACATGTATCTGTCTAGACAGTGAAGAACAGGATTCCTTGTACCATTTTTTTAAAATGTAACACTATAAATTTGCCCATATAGGTCAATATAAGAGGTGTTGCTTTGGAGGATTGATGTTATCATTAAACTCCACTTGGTACAAACAGCCTCAAAAAAGTTTAGATCTCTCACCTCAGCATTTAATTCTCAGAGCTTTAGGACTACTTACTGAAGTAATGAGAAACTAGAGGTTTATCTGAGATATACTTAAGAAACAAATGTCTGAACTACTGACTTTAATTTATGCTCTTGCTGAATAATTGAAGAGGAAAAGCTAATACAATGCTCACGAGAGCATTCCCCCTGAGAAGAAACAAAGAGATGATTTTGATAGTATACATGAGCATGAAAGCCTTTAAAGAAACAAAATGTTGCCTAAGCAGGTGACACACTGCCTTCAAAGCAGCCTCGACCACGGGACCACAGGACAGATAATGTAAGTAGAGGTTCAGGTGCTGTGCTCTCCAAATTTCACATGAAATGTTGCATTTCACAGACTTCATTTAACTGCTCTCTCTTTACTTTCTGAATTTATTTCCACAGAGATTCATGTACTACAAGAGGGGGCAGGGGTGAAAGGGGAGAATGTGCTTTGCAACAGTAATTTCTGAGGAGACATTTTAAAATCTGATTATTTATGCTGTGCAATGCAGCTCAGCATATTGTACGTGCTTGTTTTCTTATCCAGGAAAATAAAAGACATCTGAATAGTAACACAAAAATAGAAAACCAAACAAACAGACAAACCAGTATACCCTACTGCCATGGGGCATTGTTACGGTTTGTTAGAAATGTATTTCTTTTGTTAATGACCTTCCTTGAAAACAGATATCTGATCTGAAAAAGAAGGAATTATACAGAAACCAGAGCAAAAAGGAGGCGAAGAAGAAGGAATACCAGAAGTGAGCATAACTTCAGGGCTGTCATCCTTCCGTTGTCTGAAGCAAGTTTCTCCTTACTGTATTTACCTTGAGCTACTGAGGAGAGGAACATTATTGTACTCACATTTGAGCCTTAAAGGGACAAGGTGTGTTTTTCAGTTACAACACAGTACAGATGCACTTAAACACCTGTTTGCCCAACTATTGCTGTTTAACCAATTTCTTCACATCACCACACACTGAATGTGAAAGAACTGACTGGAGTACATATGCCTTCAAGAACACAGCCAGGCATTCTCCTGATGTAACCAGCATAAAACATAACCTTGGTTATAAAATAATATTAATATTGTCTTTTGGTACATAGCTTCTAATAATAGTAGTCTTTTCAGTACCAGAGCTATTTATTGATGCACTATTTTGAAAAGACGCAGACAGAACACAGATTTTAAAAAAAACCCCATCAAATTGCTTTAAAAGGTTCATGATGTCACACTGAAAAACAGTACAAGTCATCCTTACTTGCTAAATGACCAGGTTATTTGCTGAATAACCATGTGATGGAGTTAGTTATAATTTTGCTTTAAAAACTGACATGCTGCCGTTGCCCTTTAATTGTCTCGATGTTTTAACTACAAATGTAATTGATGTTTTAATTACAGATGTTTAATTGCAGATGTTTTAATTACAAATTTCTTAACAGCCATCCTGTCCCTTGGCTGCCCTACACTGCAGATTAATTCCACAAATGTACACACCTCCTCATGAGAGACACACAAGTTAACATTACCTTGCTTGAACATCTGCAACCACCCAGTCGTGAAATTCCACACAGCCCTCACTGATTGCATCATTCTTACAGTTCACTCCAGTCCTCCAGCCATCCATTAAGTCATTTTGATTACCTTAAAATGAGTCCAAGTTCTGCATATTCATATGTAACAACTTATTTATAATAACATGTCCACTTCTGCATGAGTTAAAGTCTTGCGTTTCTACTTAGAGCATGATTAAGAAAACTAAACACATAATCTTCAGTGTTGATAAGCAGGATGAAAAGGCAAAAAATTCAGAAGTTTCCATTGAACATAAATTCTTTTTATTTTCTTCTTTTTTCTTTTTTCTTTCTTTTTTTTTTTTTTTTTTTTTTTTTTTTCC
>JANHGN010023631.1:89088-128685 GCA_024605025.1 Megaceryle maxima
TCCTTATTTTAAAATAAATAACTTAAAAAATATAAGAATATAATTTTTTTTAATTATGTATTTCTGCAACTGTGTTGCTATTACAGTGAACTCCTCTATGTAGTGTGCATTTATTTATTTGTAGACATTGAGCTCAGACATCCAGTTGATTTTTTTAAGCAGAAGTGTTATGTGTTTCTTCTTAAACACAGTTAACACTCCATAATGTTTCTGTCTGTGAAGCACAAAGCAAGTTCTAAAATAAGGAAAGGTTACCAACTTATAATTTTTCATATACTTGTAATAAAAAAAACAACCCACCTCTATCTTCAGTTGTAAGATTTAGCTTATTTATGGCTATGATGAACAACTCTAAAGTAATGAGCTTGCTTTTGTCCAGCATTTTAGAGTGAAAGTACTACATATCTGATCCTTCTGTGATTGATGCTGCTAAGCAAAAAGCTCAGACCTTGACAGTCACTATCAAAATAGGAAAATAATGGGTCTGGATTTCAAATCCAAAGCTTCTTAATCAAGTTCTACCTCCTCCAAGGAAGGAACAGCTAAAACACACCCCAGTGATGGAACAAGTCTGTATATAGTTTAGATGATATCAGGTCTACCTCAATATTCAAACTAAATAGCTGAACACTGAGATTTGCCAGCATCTTTAATACTAACAAAAAACTAACAGTGGTTTGCATCTGCAGTGTGGTGTGGCATTTGCTGGTCTACATCGATTCATCAAAAGTAATTTCATGATGCCTAAGTATGCAGCCTTACTACTGAAATAGTGTGTGCTCTACCATCTATGTCATTATATGTGTGTGTCTCTGCTGCCACCTACTTGTGCCACCACTAGGAAAGTTTTCTTTCCACCTTTGAAAAGCCGTAAACAGAATATCTTGAATTACAGATGGCTTGTCTAAAATTCTTATTTAAGTTTCATCTCTGATCTCTATTAAAAAAACCAAACGAAACCAAACCAAAAAACTTAACAAAACCTATAGAATCATAGAAACAATAAAAGAAATGCTAAAGATCTTCCAAAACATTACAAAAAGGCAATTTTTATTTTATTTTCATTCTCTTTCTGCCAGGCAGAAAGGACCTGCATCTAGTCATATTATTGCACAAAGTAAAATGATCTTGCTCTGGCTTACCATAAGTTTTCAATGTTATATCTCATCTACATCTCAGTCTTTCAGGAAAATCATAGTTGTATACATAGACTAGATGTTACTTATACATGTACTTACATATAAGAGTAAAAGGTGATCTCAGATAGGAATGTAAAACAAATAACTAAAAAAAATATCTGAAATGAACGATGAATGAGGTGAAAGGAGCAGGCAATTCTTATCATGTCTTAAAAACAGAAAGCTTGAAAGAACATAATGAACTATTATGGCAACAGAAACACTGAGAAGGAAGCAATGTGAGAAGATAAGGTAAAATTCAAGAGAGAATTTGGCACACGAGTGGAGAAAACAAGTGAAGAAACCCTCCAGACTTGAGAGGAGTAATTGCCATGGTAATGATATGACTTGGATTCACTACAAGAGCTGTCGAATATGCACTGATTCACTCTGACTCATGAAGTCATTGGGATGAGCCTAAGCACTCAAGAAGTGCAGTCTGAATTAAGTGGTCAGATATACAAATCCAATGTAGTCATTTGCCAAGGTCAGTGCCAGCACATTATATTTGTTGAATATGTTTACAGCATAGGCTTTTGATTGCCTTCAGAATTTTAACTTTTCTGTACATAGATGTGCTGGAAAGATGAATATCTTTGAGAGATTTTCCATCACTGTACAAAGATGATGACCACTATACTGAGGCTTCTACTTGTAAATAGCTGACAGAAAAAAATGTGTAATTTCAAAACACAGCAAAAGACCAACTACAGTAAATAAAAAGGTTCTTTTTTCACAAAGCTTCTTTTCAGTCTTGTCCCATTTCAGTGAGGAATGAATTCAGTGACTGTACTTAAGAAGAAAGAATACATAAGAGAAACCATAATAGGTCCTGAGAACATTGTGACTGTCTGCAGACATTTCTATGTGTCTATGAGACCCTACAGTTTTTATGTCATCAGATAGGTGCTACATTTAAAATATTATTTCTATATTACTCAGCATATTATTATAATGTTGGCTTTAATTTACTTCCCAATGCACTTGTAATGCTGGTGTGAAAGGCTGGAGTCCTTATCAACTGCTGTTTCACAGATAGTTTTTACATAATACTATGTTTTCATACAGAGTATTTGTATGTGTGAGCTAAAGTTACTGTCCAAATTTTGTCTGAGAAAACCCTCATGAGGAAGGGGAAGAAAACCTCTTGGTCTCACACCTGGAACAAGTTGGCAGTGACCCCTCATGAGGAAGGGGAAGAAAACCTCTTGGTCTCACACCTGGAACAAGTTGGCAGTGACTACCAGTGTCACAGTGAGAGCTGTGAGCTTTTATTGCCGCAAATCAATGACCCAGACACAAATCAGATCCACTAGCCAGAAAAGCACCGCAGCTTGGCAAAGACCACCAGCCAGGCACTGTATTAGACCTCCTCCAAGGGCAAACCAGCCACCATGGACCTGAAACAGAGCCCTCTTTCTCACAGGAGAAATCCATTGTCAGAAAGAGAGTAGCTGGTCCCTGTGTGGAGCCAAGCAGCTGCCAGACCTTATCCCCATTGACTGTAGGTAGTTAACAGCTCAGTTGACCTGGATGAAGAGAAGTAAGTGCTGTCTTTCCAGAAGACATGTTCCCTGAGCAAGGCCAAAGCAGACCCATCTCCATAGAAAGTATCTGATGAGTGGTAAAACAGCCCAAGGACACGATAGCAATCACCTTATCTCAGTGTACACTGATGTATTGCAGGTTGGGCTTCAGGAAAACACTCTGGGACACTGACCTCATAAAAACAAATAGGGCATAGGAATGCTCCTGAGGCCTAAATACCATCTCTACCATAGGTTTCCAGCTCCCCAACCTGACAAACATGCATCTGGAAGACAAAGGTCACTTTTCTTAGTGGTAGAATGACAGAGAGCTGCAAGGCTGAGCAGCTCTGCAAGGGCAGGTGAAAAGGGACCAAGGGTGACAACAGGGCTGGCAGGGCAGGGATCTCACTCACAGAAGCACCAGATGAGGCTTCCCATAGGTCTTTCTCCCAAACTGGGTGTTTCCACAGCAATCTGATGCTCCAAGGATATGGCTGCAGCATCTCTGAGCACAGCTTGCACACAGGCTGCAAGCCCCCTGGGAGGAGGTTACAGGATGAGGTACTGCAAGAAAAGGACATTACAGACCAATCAAGAAAATTAGAGCCTGTCATTGCCTCCAGACCCATGTTTGGGTGGTACCTTACATATTTACAAGAAAGTGTGGGGTGGGAGATGAAAGTCATGAGAAGTGTATACTACAGACAAAGTGGGACAGACCAATTGCTGTGAGAGCTTTGGTGACACAAGTTAGGTCTCTGCACAGTCAGGCGACAGGTGATACCCTCTCTAGGGTGGATGCTGTTATGCTATTTAGGATGTTGCAATTTGGACACAAAAGCATTTTCCAGAATGAGCTGCTACTGACAGAACCACTTGGGAAACACGGGGTGGTGTAATAGGCAAATCAGAGCAGTTGATTACACAGAGGTATAAGGTAAATTTGTTATCTTATTCTCACCTTCCTGGGAAAAAAGAAATAACAAAACAAAACAAAAGCAACCACACAGAGATATGCCTCCTTGTAGTTTGAAAGCTCTCATTTTTAATTTGAAATACAACATATGAATTTATAAAATTTTATTTGGATTATGTCTATTCCTCAAGGGTCTTTTGTAGTTTTCCTTCAGTCTGGTGTTCAAAACCTGTCACTGAAACCAAAGAAGAACAAGTTTCCTTTCTGCAGATCTGGGTGGCAAAGTGTTGTTGACAGCAAAAGTCAGACACCATATTTGTGGTTCCCCATGTTTACCTCTGTTCTCACTCCTTTACCCCATGGGGATGCACTGACACCAACGGGGACACTACAAACACAGCCATCTGTTATAACTGAATGTTATAATTCATCTCTACAGGAAAAAGGCAAGTAGCTCAAATAACAGTATCCAACAAGTCATGCAGTTAGATCTATGTCTTTTTTCTTTTAATTCAGAAACTATATGTTATATGAACAGAATGTAAGATATTTAATCCAATTTAAAATCTTTTTAGAGTGATGGCCATCTCTAATACATCACTATCAAAGGAACATACTCCTGAATGTTGCGTCTCTAAAAAAAAATAATCTGAGCATTTTACAAGGTTTTAAAATCCCGTTAGCTTTGAATTCAAGTTACGTGATTCAGGTTCCCCACCCCACTTAAGCTGATTACTAAACTACACAGAAAAGGCAGAATAGCAAAAGATCAAATATTCTAACTTCAGGATTCTATATCAAATACAATAGTAGCTTAAACACTAGTATTATTCAGTACAAAACAACTCTTGCTTACTATACTATGTTATAGAGACAACAGTCAGAAATTCTGATTTACAGTATCAATTAAACCCCCCCCAAACCACAGTATCATTAAACCATCATGTGCCATATATATTAAACCAGGCATTTCAATTCTGTATGTAGCTATAACATTCCATCAAAAGATCTCACTCGCATCAAATGTGCAGAAATCCCAATGCAGTGAACACTGGATCTATCCCTTTTTCTTAGAAAAAACCTTAGCTAAATATTGAATAAACAACTGAGCAGATGTTGTTCATTCTGCAGTATTTTACTGGTCTAAAGCTGCGTGGGGCTAGAAATCAGTCGATTAAGGCAGCTGTGAGTGCCCCCAGGAAGAGCAGGAATCTTAACAGATGCAGAACAACCCATCTGACCTCCTCATGACAAGGGATGCACGGGTGATACTGCAAGTGTACCAGAGAATGCAAACACTGAATTCAGGCTGCCTCTAGCTGGCAAATGAGCCCTTGCTGAGGCTGCCAGCTGGCAGGAGTTTTAGGAATCAGAACCTGAACTGTTCTAAACAACACTGCAGATCTGCTGTCAGGATTGGGGAACCACATCAGACTCCCTGACGACCTGTGGGATTTTTTTTTTTTTGCTCCTAATTAAATGCTTTCAGAATATGAAGCCAAAACTTTCAGTCTTTCTCAGATTTTTTTTTTATTTTCCCCATCTTCAGCAATTTGTTTGTACATTTGTCCTGTATTTGTCCAATCGTGACATTTTGGGCCAAGAATGGCATAACAACTGTGGCTAAAAAAAATGAAAAAACTCCATTACTGACCCTGCAGGATAGAAAGTTAGGACCTTAAAGGGAAAAGAGTGATGCCATATCACCTAACCCAAGCCAGGTGTCCAATATAAGCCGATAGGCATCAAAAAGTTCATGACTACTATTAAGAGGAATGTGTCCTCCTACCATGTTGAGCAGTTAGACATATAAAAATGGTACAGATGGTAGGCAAGCATCTGTCATGATGCTTTACCTACTCCCTGTCCCAGCTCAACCACTTTATGTACACATAGCAGGAATTCTCTGCATGTCAAGATAAAGTGGACAGAAGGGCTGCAGAAGCAAGTTTGATCTGTTCTTTCCTCAGAGAAAAAGGACATTTTAAAGGAGTAAAATTATAGGAGGGAGGGCTGCAAGTTTCCATAGTTGAAAGCTGCATATTTATACACTGTTTGGAGGGATCTGTCAGTTACAGAACTCAGTAAGTCTTTTTGATCTGAGCTGACAGACTTGGCTAAACTTATGTTAAAATCAGATTCACACTTTTTCATTATTGGGTGAACTAGAAGAGTAAGTTCTCCACCTTTACTAGGTGGAGTTGCTTTTCAATATTAGCATATATGTTTAAAACAAAACTAGTTTATAGTACCACAAAATGGACATATAGAGATTGCATGTGGCTCATGCACTATGTGGTATGTAAACCCCATTTCTCATGCACCACAAGAGAGAAGCCAATTCCAGAGCTCCCAGCTGGGTCCCCAGTCCCTCAGACAACCTTGTTAGCAGCCTCCCTGCAGATTCAGTCCCTCACCCCACACTACCCAGTCCCTCTCTCTCTGATAAACACCAGGTATCCTAACAAAACACCAATTGCCCTTCAGCAGGGAATGTGAAACATTGCTTGTCTTTATTTTATGCTTTAACACATCGTTTGTTTCATTGTTTTCCTTCTCCTTCCCCATCATTACCTGCTGTCATGTCATCTTGTCTCCATTCTTCCCTAGAGCTTTATGTTTCATTGCTCTCCCTTCACCCTTTCTCCATGCTCTGCTAAGCACCTTGGCTGCAACCAGCTTAAGGAGGTGCTGTCCCCTCTTTTGTAGCTTAGTAACCATTATGCCAATCCCTGCTCAGTTTCACTGGGTGCATTCAGATTAATAACCATTTGTTGTCTCCACATCTTTGTACTCTACCACTGATTTAATGGAGAAAACATATTTTTTACAGGAACATAAAAACTAGAGTAAATTACATCATTTTTAGGTGTATCAAATCCAATTTTACTCCATTAACTGCAAAATACATTTTCATACAATTTCACATCCATGCAAAATGCTCTGCATAAATGTGCCTTAAAATCTACATTGGTCTTAGGTTGAAATATATAGAAAATCAGGGATGAACATGATAAATGTGGAGACCATTTAGAAAGGATAGGACATATATTTTGCCTATATAGCTGGAGGGGGGGGCGGGGAAAAAAAAAAGGTGAAGTAATAGCTTGTTTACCACTTTTTTCTTTCCACTATGCTTCCACCTTGACCTTCTTTTGGCAGTACATCACACTCAAAGCAGGACATGCAGCAGGTTGTTTCTCTGCATTTGTTGCTGATCTCCTGTTTGATGAGTCAACTCAGCTACAAGTCTCTTCTCAGTGGTATTTACATTCCAAAACAGAAGACTCATAATGGAAGTCATGTCCATAAAATGGAAATGTTTAGGGTTGATGCTACACCCTGTACTTCCTGATGCTTATAAACTTGTCTGGGAAAAGTAATAATAACTTCAGTTGTGCCTTGCTGGTGGAGCAGGGAGAGAATTTTGGCATGGTTTTCATATGTGTTGGCAGGGACTTCCCAGTGGATTAGATATCCAGTTTTGAACCTTAATAGTTTCTTGACCTAATTGTATAGGATTAAATGGTTCAAAAATGTAAGCCATATGGGATTTTTTTGCAGTTAAATGGTGTATACATTAAATACTTGGGTTGTTTTCAGGTTCTTTCTCTGCAGAAGCAGTTAGAGTAAGGAATTAATCCTGAGAAAAACCACAGAGTTTTATGTGACTCAGGAATTAGTGTGACTGATAGGCCCTTAACTTGACTGCAATCTTCTTCTGTTACTGGAGTGTGAGTTCAATGCATGGCATACGCAGTGTTTCCAGCTGTGGAATGAGCATGTTTGTAACATTTCTCAATGCTATGCTGACAGGCCACAGCACGACACAGTCTGCTACGTAAAGAATTGATAGGGAAAAATCATGCCTGTTCAAGCAGCCACAAACAATTGCTTCTGCAGTCACAGAGGAAGAAACCTAGAAAGCATTCATGGGAAGATATATATTTCATTCACCTAATACATTAACATGATGTGAAGGTGACAGTGAAACCAAGTATGGACAAAGAACTGCCCCAACTGACTATAGGGAGAGGCTTTAAGGAACAGATCGCATGGGAGTGAATACAATACCCCATAGTGCAAGATCACTGTGTGATAGATACACTTATCTTTACAGTATTTTGAGTGCATTTACACTGGAATTATGGCACACAGATGTACTTTTAAAGCTCTTCTCTCAAATCTCAATTCTGAACTTTGGTTTGCATTTCAAAGTCATCTTAGAACACATGAACACTATTTCTTTTGGGTGAGCTGACCTGGAAGATCAGCTCCATCCACTTATGTGCACTCTTGAGGCACATACGCTTGGAATATTGAATCCTTGGCATCCACTGTTCTGCTTTACAAATTAACTTCTATTCACTTGCATTGCTGCATACACACACTTGTTAGAGTCAAGCAAAAAATTGGTGGGCACAATGATCTATATAGACCATACTCAGTGATGTTTCTTTAGTACCCAGGGTGGTTAACTGCCTTCTTAGAAGGCAGCTCCTATTTTTCATACCCCAGTACAGGTTTATAGAATCACAGAATCACAGGGTGCTTTGTGTTGGAAGGGATCTTTAAAGGACATCTAATCCAACCCCCCTGCACTGAGCAAAGACATCTTTAACTAGATCTGATTTCTCAGAGACCCATCCAACCTGACCTGAAATGTTTCCAGGGATGGGGCATCTCCCAGTTCTCTGGGCAACCTGGGCCAGTGTTTCACCACCCTCACTGGAAAAAAATTTCTTCCTAATATCTAGTCTAAATCTTTCTCTTTTAGTTTAAAACCATCACCCCTTGTCATGTTACAACTGGCCCTGCTAACAATACTGTCCCCATCTTTCTTATAGGCCCCCTTTTAATTACTGAAAAGATACACTAAGGTATTCTTGGAGCTTTCTCTACTCCAGACTGAACAACCCTACCTCTCTCAGCCTTTCTTCACAGGATTGGTTTTCCATCCCTCTGATCATTTCTGTGGCTCTCTTCTGGACCCAATCCAACAAGTTTATGATCTGAGGACTCCAGGGCTGGACACAGCACTCCATGTGGTGTCTCACCAGAGTAGAGTACAGTAGAGTAGAGTGGCAGAATCACCTCCCTTGACCTTCTGTCCATACTGCTTTTGATGCAGCCCAGGGGGCAATTGGCCTTCTGGGCTAAAAGTGCACATTGGCATCTCACAGAATCATAGAATCATTAACATTGGAAACAACCTTCAAGATCATCAAGTCCAAACATCTATTAACATTATTGTAGCCACTTAACCATGTCCTGAAGTGCCACATCTACACATTTTTTTAACACCTCCAGGGATGGTGATTCCACCACCTCCCTGGGCAGCCTGTTCCAAGGCCACACCACTCCCTCAGTAAAAAAATTTTTCCTATTATCCAAGCTAAACTTCCCCTGATGCAACTCCAAGCCATTTCCTCTCATCCTATCACCAGTAACCTGGGAGAAAATACCAACACCTACCTCACTACAACCTCCCTTCAGGTATTTGTAGAAAGCAATAAGATCTCCTCTCAGCCTCCTCTTTTGCAGACTAAACAACCCCAGGTCCCTCAGGCGCTCCTCCTAAGGCATTTTCTCCAGATCCTTTACCAGCTTCGTTGCCCTTCTCTGAACTTGCTCCAGCAACTCAATGTCTTTTTTATCCTGCAGCACCCCAAATTGAACACAGTACTCGAGCTGTGGCCTCACCAGTGCTGAGTACAAGAGCACCATCACTTCTCCTGCTGGACACACTGTTTTTGATACAGGCCAGGATGTTGTTGGTCTTCCTGAACACCTGGGCACACTACTGGATTATATTCACGTGGCCATCCACCAGCACCCCCAGATCCTTTTCTGCCATGCAGCTTTCCAGCCAGATCCAGCTTTTCATCCACCCGAACCCCCAATTCCTTCTCTGCAGGGCTGCTCTCAATCCCATTATCTCCCTGCTTGTATCGTTACCAAGGATTGCTCCAACTCAGGTGTAAGACATTGCACTTGGCTCCATTGAACCTCATGGGATTCACACCAACCCACTCCTCAAGCCTGTCCAGGTTCCTCTTGGATAACATCCCATTCCATTACTGTGTCAACTGTACCACTCAGACTGGTTTCATCTGCAAACTTGCTGAGGGTGCCCTCAATCCCATTGTCTATGTCATTGATTAAGATATTAAACAACACTGGTCCCAGTATAGACACCTAAGGGACACAATTTGTCACCAATCTCCATCTGGACATTGAACCATTGACTACTACCTTTTAGATCTGACCATCCACCCAATTCATTACCCACTGAACAGTCCACTCATCAAATCCATATTTCTCCAACTTAGAGAGAAGAATGTTGTGGGGCCAAAGGCCTTATAGAACTCCAGATAGACAACCTCCTGTCTTCCTGGAAGAGGAAAAATGCAAAGCATCAGTTTTATGATACTTTTTTTTAAATTCAGAATTGCATGTACAAGTTTCAGTAGAATACTGCATTTTGAATAACTTTTAACTTACTGTTATGTGTACTCTTCATTTGTCTTCATTAAATAACATTTTTGCTGTACTGGTTGACTGAAATTTCTATAAGCAGAGGAAGGACCCTGGAAATGTTCAAAGATGGTCACACAGGCACTTGGACTAAGTTCTTAATGACATTGGACATTTACAAACAAATCCTTCCTTAAATATTCTGAGGATTAAAAATCGCATATACTATTGTTATTTTCTGTATTTGTTTAAGAAAAATAGTTGCAAATGTTATCCAAGTGACTCAGACTCACTTATTCAAATACACATTTGCAAGTACTTCCTGCTCTCACTTGCCCTACACATTTTATTAGAGAAAGCATTCAGATAATTCTGACTACTTGCCTGTACACAGGAAAATTAAGTGTTTCTGAGGAACATTCTTTGATGTTTTTATATATTCTACACAGTAGAACAGGCATGTAAGTTTATAATTACATACTCATATTTGCAAAACTCTTGCTTGCAACTCCTTGAGGGAGAGTATGGTTTTCTTATTTTTGTGAAGAAATCTCCTGTGCTATTCAGGTAAAAGCCAAGAAAATGAGTCAGACTCAGAGGAACATTTAAATAGGTGTTATGGTGGTAAACAGACTTGTCAAACTCTCCAAAGCACAGAGCAGGTGGTACCATTGAAGTGATCTTCATGAGGAAGGACATTTGCTAACTCCATAGGTATTCTGTTGGAAAAAAACCTACAGCTCTAAGTTTGAATTCAAAGTTCTATGTAAGTCACAGGTATTCTGAGAAAACACAAGGGTACAGTTATTTGCCTGCTGAGCTTCACTGTGCCCATCTTCTCACGTATGTTCCTATTTACCAAAATTCATTCAGACATAAATAATAGCAGGATCATGTTAGTGGCAACTGTTTACCTAACTGTGTTCCTCTACTATTCCTGGTTTGCACATTGCTGTTGTGTAAATGATAGAATGTATAGAATTCTATAAATTCTAGAAACAGGCTCTGACTATCACATTTAAATGGAGTAGATTTATGCTGCAGTTTCATAACCAGTTTAATATGACATGGCTCAACCATCAGAGAGTCATGTCACCACCCCTTCATTCCTGGGTACTTATTTCTCCACCCATAACTGCAGGCACATGCAGTCATACAGACGTGCAATGAACTATCTCAGGAAAGTCATTTGAGATAATTAACCTCAGGAAAAAAGAGTCAACAACAACAACAAAAAAGACATTTTAAGACATTTAAACCTTCCTCTCTCAACTGGGTGTTTTTTTCAAAGAAACTTCTTCAGCTGTCCTTTTTGTTTTCTTTTTCTATAGATTTGGCAAATCAAGGGAAAATATTTTGGGCAAGAAAAAGCTGCCAAGATTTTCAGGTGGTAATGCCACTTTATGCAGATTTAAACTAACATAAAATGATGACATTATCACTCAGCCTATTTGGTACACGTCAAGGGGCTATTAACTAAAATTAATACAATGCTACTCAAAACAGAGAAAATAATCTGTCTTGAAGTAAACCAATAAAATCTGAACTAAAAGAAAGCATCACATAGACTGCCTCCTGTAGAAAATGTTACAAGGTAGTGCCAGCATAGCCAGTGTAGATATTTATGGTAAAAAAAAAAAAAAAAGGAAAAAAAGAACAGGAACTCTGTAAATATTTCATATATGAAAAAGAAAATTAGCTATGTCATTTTGCAATCTGGCTTCTGTTCCCTGCATAGGTAAGGAAATAAAATCAGGTATCTTCCATAATAGGAATTATCCCTAGCATTGTTTGGTTTTGTTTGGTTTTTTTTTAATAATTATTAAATAAAGGTGAATTTCACAGTGGGTCTTAAAATGAAATATTGACAAAAGCAGGCTTCTACGTGCAGAGTTCCAAGGACTTTATCTCAGAGGCACTGTAATTCTGCTTGTGCCTAATTCGTTTCTTTACATTTACCATACCTTGCAGTTTGCACATCCCTCTCTTGCTAAGCAGCATAAGCCACTGTCTTGTGCCAAAACCAGGTTGGGATCTGCAAGCTCAGCATTCCTTAGCATGCTTGGCACTGATGGGGCTGATCTTCCTGTAAAATGCAGCTACAGATTTCCTTTAAGGAGGAGGAGATGATGTTAGCTCTTTTATTGCATAGACTGCTGCTTAGCTCATACTCACAGGAGATGGAAATAACCTCAACCTGCAGAATGATACAGTACTTCATCACAAGCTATTTTGTGTGACATACCTTTCACTTCTCAATTTGAAAATCATTTACTGAACTGAAAGAAATGCAAGAGCTAGGAAATTTCTGAGCTATCAAGTGGCAACAAGCATTTCTCAGTAACCAAATATTTAGGCTACTAACCTGGGGATGGAGAAGCCCTGTTTTCCTGTCCCTATTCTCAAATTGTCTTCTGGTTTTGCTTTTCTTTATACTTCAGCAGCTACTGGGTAAAATACAGAGGTGGTGTTGAGGACCAGATGCTACCTCCACCTGAACATCTACACTGTAAAATCATACTGTATCTGTGTGAGTCACTTATAGTCCTCCATAATTTGTTCTTCTACTCAGTATTTCCTTCTAGATAGTTTAAGAGTCTTTGGTACACTGAGTTTGATGAGATAATTTTGAGACAAGTGATTTCCATTGTTCACTGTGTGGGAACTTAGTGGTTTGAATGTTTGGTGCCATTTGGGGAATTAGAAAAGTTAAGACTGAGGCAGTCTGTCTATTTGGGAAGGGTCTGACCTTATTCTTGCCAGATTCTGTAAATCATCTACACTATACATCAGGGGGGCTAAACCACAAGGTCATAATAATTAATAATAATATTTATTAAATAATAAGAATGATTACTATTATTATAGTCATAATAATAAAAGTAGTAACCGATTCACAATTTGAAAGCCTAATCATTATTACAGAGTAAATTTATGGAGGGAGAGGAAAAAAGAACTTCTGCCTTTCAAGCAGATAACTATATTTTTCAACAGAAAATACTTGTTATGCAAGTATAGATCCCTTCAGGTATAAAATCACCTTACTTTATCTCAAATTCTTTCTTTCAAAAGTTCTACTACATTCATTTTGAATTTGAGGCACATTTGGTCTCCCAATATTTATTATGAGTAAGGCTGTGACTAATATTTATTCTTCACAAGTATGCACCAAGGTTTAAAATTTATTGGAGGTAGGGATGCTAACATCTCATTGTCAAAGCTCTATGTTATCCCAATTTTACAGGGATTTTGTCAGTAATTAGTATATTTCTGTGTCAATAAATCATTTCTATTTTCATTCTGAAAGATAATTTCAGCTCAGAGAGAGACTGTAATAAATATTTATTATGTACATGTTATATTGCTAATGAAGAAGATGATATATTGCAGTAAAAGAAAATTATACATTGTGAAAGCCTTACTGAAATATATCTAATGAATATTACACTTAGAATACAATTGTTCAGGTGCTCAAACATTATTATCAGATTTCCTACACCATTCATAGACACCAAGCTCATCGTCTACAATTCAACAGGTTTCCTCCTGCTCCAGTGAATCCAGCCACACTTTGGACACCAGCATCTGTGGGAGACACATCAAACTGTGAATTAGTCAAGGAAGCAGGACATCTAACATGATTTTACGTGTCAGCAGGTTGTTCCACATGATGCCAGGTCTGAAATAAAAGCAGATTGTCCAAGGAATATTTGGCAGAATCAGTTCTAGGAGAAAATGGGAGGAATTAAAATTCTATATGGAGGTCAGCATGCTTGTCAGGGAGCTGAGAGGGAAGTGAGCCAAGAGCTGAGAGCGACAGCATTGCCAGCTGGGCAGGGACATCACCGACAGGGATATCACCAGCAGGGGAGCTGGCAGTTCCAGAGCAAGGGCAGCAGAGCACGGTCAGAGTAAGAGGCACAACCCCAGGATGGCTGGGCCCAGGTTTGGGCATGGGCTTAATCCATGCTAGGATGTCAGCCCATGGGTGGTGGTCAGGGTCAGGAATGGGGATGTAAGAGACTCAGAAGTACCTGCTACCTGTCTTGGTGGTACCTGCTCAGGAGTACCTGCCACCTAGCTCAGGCAAGACCAAAGGCAAAAGCTGCAGCTTCAAAGCAGTTCTCAAGTGAAGCAAGGGAGGATCTCACCTGTCTTAGTAACTTGCACTCATCTCTGCTTCATGGCTGTGCAGGTGTACCAGAGGCTGGACCTCAGCCCAAGCCAAGCCCCTGCAAGTGGAGGTGGGGAGAAAACTTGTCTAGGGTGAAAGACCAGATATCATTGCAATTATGAAAGACCAGACAACTAATATCACTTATATATTGCACAAATTAAAATGTCTTATAATCTTAAAAAGGATAAATATTCCCAGTAAATATCTGTCAGAGGAAGAGCTTGATGTTCAGTTCAATAATCTTGGAAATAAAGAACATAAAACAAAGTAAGACTCACTTTTAATGCAAAATCCTTGATCCAGCAAACTTAAACCCACGGATTTCAACACTGACAGGTCTTAGCCAATGTCAAAAATTGGAGTACGAGTCCTGCATTCATAAAAAAACCTCAAGCAGATCATCTTAGTGCTAAATCAAGCATTTTCAATCCCATCTTTACTCTTTTGAGAGTATGTACAATCTATTAGTCATTGAGAAGAAGATGTCAAAATTTCTTCATTAAAAGAGGCTTTCTGAGCATCATTCTATTCTGATCTTGGCAACTAGGTGTCCACAACAGGCTGTCAATTATTTCCTCTCTAATAACTTACTTTGAATAGCTTACTTCAATGTTTTGATGAGGCTTATTTTTCAGGTCTTTTGCATTCAGGCTTTAAATACTTTAATATTGTAGTGTTATGCTTCAAAATGTTTTTTTTAAGATAAATATACACTTCTGTGTCCTAATTCCCAAGTTCCTTGGACTTACAAATCAACACAAAGGATGTTTTCTAGTTAAGGCACAATAAAAATACACACATAGGTATGTTACCTTTTTTCAGTCAGACTTTGTGCCATAAAAATTCTCAATACAGGGCATTTTTGTATCACACTATATTGCTTTTAAACAAAACTAAATACTTACTTTCTTCCAATCTTCTTTTTCCAATCTTCCATGAACCACTTACTAAGTTTCTTTCATTTAATATCTAAGGCATGTGGTTTAGAATTAAAATGCTCTAACTTCACACTCTCTGCTGTTTTGTTTTTTGTTTGGTTGGGGTTGTGGTTTTTTGTTTGTTTGGTTGGTTGGTTTTGTTTGTTTGGGTTTTTTGTTTTTGTTTTTTCCAGATATAGAATTCACACTTTATTTATTAGGCATTTATTAAATGATGCAGTGAATAGTAGCATTACATCATGTTGGACTCGGGCAAATAATTAAGCAGTTGCTCTATTTGAAATGCACTTTTCAGCCCTAGTGAGACAGATGAGGATAATGCTTGCTATCTTACTTAAACGTTATCTTACTTAAGTGCATTTAACACAGATTTATAAGACAGGTATCCTGATTCATAACAACAACTGAAATCCAAATAATTAGTTGTCTAATATCATTATCTTTTAATTGAACATAACTTTGTGCCAAATAATGAGGCAGTGCTCAGACATCTTATTAAGACAGAGTTCCATTTTTTTCCAGGGGTTTCTCAGCTACAATTTACTCTTTAATAGTTTCTGACAAAGCTATTGTGCTCACAAAAAAACTTAGCAAAAACATCTTAAAATTTGCAATCCAATTTGTTTGCCTCTTCAAGTTTTCAATTAATGCACAGAAGTCAAGCTGTGTTAAGTATAGGCTGTCAAATTTTGTCTTATTCCTACCCGAGTCCAAAGATGACAAACAATTTTTACTATATCCAACCTATATTGCTGGAAATTTAGCTCTGAAAGGCTTTAAAATGAACAGAAAATAGGAAAAATAAATAATTTTAAAAAGTATACTCTCCTTTCCTTTATCTGCTTTTATATTCCAATAAAAATACTTGATTTTTTTTTTATTCTTATTTTCACATATTCTCTGATTCACAAGAAAAAAAAAAAAACTGATAATTTGGCAATTTAAAATACTCTTTACAATTCTGAGATTAACTATTGAGGCAATATTCCACTGCAGAGCTGTCAAATAATTCCTTACATTACAACAGAGATTACTGTCTTTTAACTTTTACAAATTAATATGCAAGAGATTTTAGTTCAAATACATCAACATATGTGTGTGTCTATATTTCTGAAAGGAAGATCATCACTGCCTTAGCCCTGTTTTTATTTTCAAACCCAAGAACAAACTGAGTAGAACTAAACTTTTTAATAAAAACTTGGTCAATAAATCACAAGCTTTGAATTAACAGAAAAGTATCATCCAAATATTCAGTAGTTGTTTTACCTTAGTTCTATCAGTACTATTACTATTACTTACTAGTACTCTTAGTACTACTTGTACTGAAACAAAACAAAAAACAAACAAACAAAACAGGAGAAAAAAAGTAAAAGCTACTTAGCTTTCTATATAATCAAAATAACATTAATGTAAACTCTTTAATACTTCTATCACTTGACCTTCAATACAGATTCCCAAATAATTTCAAGTAATTTTGCCCCAAATTTCATGCTTTCCAGCTATGGCACCTCTCTGTCTAGAATAGCTGTGTGAGTTCATCCTTTAGCCATGGCAGTAACGGGACACATGGAGCTGAAGGCATCTGTTAACCTTCTGTACGTAACTGAGACTTTCTGCTGCACTGACAATGACTGCAGACTACTACTGTGAGGAAATTTTATACACAACTAATATTTTTGTACTGAATTTTACAGATGGGGTGTGGGTTTTTTTAATATGAAATTATTTCATTCTGAAAGACACTACCTGGCAGAAGTTTTTTCACAATTATTTTCTTCCATCAGCTTTCTAGAGCTCCGTTAATCAAGACAGAGAAAAGAAATATTACAGGTAAAAGCAACTCAAAGAATTTACCTCTCTATAAATTAAATCTTTCAGTAGACAGCCTCTTGCTTTAAAGCAGCATACAGGCCAAGCTTTGAAAGGATACAACCGAGACATGAATGTATTTAGGACAGAAGTGTATTTACACTTATCTGTATTTATTATTTGCATTTGTATGAACACTTCTGTTTCCTTGAAAGTCCTTGTCTCCTTTCCTACTTCATTAACAGAAATTCCCTTTTAGAGATCAAAGTGGTTGCCATACTCACAAAAGGATAGGTGACACATTCATCATTTGAGGGTAGCCATGGCTTATAAAGAAAAAGTTCAGTAGTTACTGTTCAAATTGTGGTATCTGGACAACATTCCTCTGTGAACTTCCTTTGGTTGTGTGTGAAAAGCTGTGGTGTCTGACACTACAAGGCTTGGATCAACAGAAAATTATCCTCTTTCCCACCACAAAAAAAAAATGTCATACATACTTTTTGCTCTTCTGAAGAATGCATTTTCTTGTGATTAAGGAAGCAGGTTTCAACAGGTTTCAATTCAGTAAGTATGGGAAGAATTGAACAGGAAACTTCTACTGAGCAGGCGTTGCCCTTTCTATATAATCACTGTAGCCACTACTGTTTAAAAGCTTTCCCCCTCATTCATTGATTTCCCTCTAAAATAAATCAAGAATATGATGAGGTGTGGATGGACAGGGTGTTAGTGGCCCAGACAAGGAGCCAGAGAACGCTGGCAGGTAGCCAGAACAGTTTGCCTTCCCCTCTCCAGAGAGAGCCTAGAAGAAAATATTTAGCAAAAAAGCATGTGGAAAAACTTTGAGCTATGGGGGATTATGCACCTCACTCAGAACAATAGCCACATCCATCCTGCTGGCAATCAGCAGAGCAAGGCTAAACCTTTCTTTTTTAACTACAACCAGCATCAAGTGCCTGAAACATTTATATTAAGAAGTAGTTTCCTATTTCTTTGCTTACTGGAACTATGTCCTTTGTCTCTAGAAATGTCCTCCCAAGGTAGACAGAGAAATTTACTGTCTGTTTTGTAATGTGGAAGAGAAAGAGAGCACCGTTCCATAACAGCTGGGAAAAAAATATAAATAGAGTGGGGAAAAAAAGGCAGAAGGAAAGTAAGTCCTTCAGCATGTTGATAACACACTTAGCTGTGTATGGGTAGAAGTTTAGAACTGTGCTTGCATTTTTCATTAAACTATAGATTAATGTTAAAGAGTAGATAAAAATACAAATGATGAAGGCTATTTCTAAACTTTGTGGATATGTTTATGTTACATGCATCCTGACCACCTCAAGGATTAGGCCACCAAGAGAATTTAGGCTGGAAATACCTAGCCTCTGGACCTTGGTTTGGCTTAAGAGGAATGAGAAGCACAGCAAGATCAATCCAGCTCTGACATGGACAAAAATCTATACATATTGGGACACAAACCTAGGCACTTCAAGATTTTAAAAAGAAACACTAAGGCTCCTGCAGGGTTTGGGTATTACCAGAATTCAGCAGTAACCATCACAAAACTTTCAGGATTTTAATTTTGGGAATTTAGTGCCTAATTACTGTACTATATTTGTATCAGATAACCCTTCTACATCTATTTCTATTTGATCCATAGTCTCTGAATAAACTTAATACCTAGTTTTATAGGAACATATGAAGTTTTGCTGTGAAGTTGCTATAGAGAAGATCTCAATTAATTCCATTTATAATTCATTCTGCATTGATATTGTCCTTGGCAAATGGGCTCAGTCAGTGATGCAGAAAAGTGCACATGTTAGTATTCAACTAATGTGCAGTTGGGACCCCTAATGACTCATTCTATTATATAATTGACTGAGATCACCTAAAGGAAAGAAACAAGATCATTATGAGAACTTCAGTATTCTCTCCATTTTATAATGTTTGTGCTCTGAAGACAAAATTCCCTATTAGAGACTGTGAAACGTCTGTTGAAGGCTGTTGTAACAATCTTGATGGTACTTGCATTCGAGCAGCCTCTAGCTATTATAATTGTTCTACCTGTGTGGAAAAGGGATGAAGGCCAAAAAAGGTCAATGTGAAATTAAAAGATAAACAAAAATTAGGAGATGAAGATGATGCCTTTAGCTCAGCCAGAATTATAGAGTATTTTTAGGTCAGGGTTAATATTCAGTGCCTGAGCTCTATACCTGGAAACTGTTGCAGATGATAGATTAGGTTTACTAGTCTATTTTAAATCATCGGAGAAGCAAGGATTCCTAGAAATACTTATCTCAAGCATCATCAACATTTCTCTATTTCTAATTAATCTAAAGCTAGCTTGACATACTGTCATAGCTTTAATAAAAGGTTGCTTAAATAACTAACGCAGTCTACTGAGCAACATCAACGGCAACTTTTCCCAGGAGAGAAGAACAGGAAAAAAATAGGGTTAGTTGAAGTGTTAGACAGGTGTGGCCAGTTATTATATCTGAAACAAATAGATTTAAAATCCAAATTAATATGGTAACAGACTTAATTACTACTATAAACAAGCAACAGAATAGTAACGAGGGCTCGGCTTTGCACGTACACTCTATTTAATCCTTGGGCTGGCTTTCTGTTTTCAGTCCTGCTTTGGTCTCCTGCACAAAACTTTTGTTCCAGTGTGAGTCAGAGAGTCAGAAAATTACCCAATACAAATGAGCATGCGTGCACATTACATAAGTTACCTTGCAGTTCAAAGACAAAGAATTTAAAAGCTTGAACAAGATCATCCAGGAAGAATATACAAAGACATAGAAGAAATTCTTCCCATCTAAGACATGAAAAGAAAGAAAGAGCTGGGATGCCTGTAAAATATTTTAATAGGATGACCTTCTACACATAAAGGCCTTCCCTTATAAAAACACTTCTGAAAATGCAGTATGAAAATGCAGTATGAAAAAATCGAATTTTGAAAATTCAAGTATAATGGAAATGTACAACAAATTACATAACATTGCTGCAGAACAAAAAAAAAAACAAACCACCAAACCTTTGTTGTCTCTTGAATTTTGAATATTTTTATGTTTTCCTTTTCATCATATTGAATTTCTTTATTTTTATACACTTCATAGTACATGTTCCAAAAGAATTTGGTTGCTTTTAACACTAAGTAAAATGAATATAGTGTTTCCCTAATTTAATCTTCTTGTCTGATTTAATATATCAAATTTAATTCACCTCTGTAACAAATGCTTGGTAGGAAATTGGTTCATTGAGTTATACATTTCAATATTATTCTTGCAGGTAATGGAATATATAAAAATAAATCACATTTCACTTTGTCATTTTATAGTATGTCACAAGCAAATGTCCAAAACAGCACAAACATTCAGCATTTAAAGTTTGAAACAATTCACTTGCAGCTAAATCTTCTTAAGTTCTCTTCTAAAAAAAAAAAAAATTTGTAACAGTCTAATGAATTGTTAGAGATGAGAACTGAAAATTATCACATGCTAGATTCTTCCTCATCTTTAAAAGAAATACATCCTTATTTTAATTGCACAAAAAAATTAAATTCCAGTACACCCAATTATTATCTTAAATCATAGAAAAGGTAACTATAATAATACATGAGAAATTACCTTTTTTTCACCTTCACTGGCCTAGAAACAAGTGAATATATTTCTCTTACTTAAATGAAATACATGTCTGAACAGAGATTAAAATTAGAAATGTATTCCTGAACACATAAATACTATAGTACTGTGTTCAATCTGATGACTATAACTGTCATGCTTGAATTGGCCTCTCTTTCTCAAAAATAGAATTCTTTATGTATCACACCACATTCAGAACACTGTTAATCTTCAACATGTTAACTGCAGTAGGAAAGAAAATAATAATTTCTAATGAGTTCTACTTCAAAAAAAGTGCATTTGAGACATTCAAACATACCACCTGGAGTGGGGGGGGGATCACCACAAACACACTAACCCACAACAAAACAAAACAGAATAGAAATTTAAACCATGTGTTCTCTGATAGGAGATTCTTTATAAAACACAGGTTGGAGCCTTTCACTCATAAACATTTAAGAAGGAGATAATTTAAATCCTGGTGTTTGGTGGGTGTTTTTGTCATTATTGATTGATTTTTTTTTTTTTGTCCTTTTTTGTCAGTTGTTTATTTTTTTTTCCCCCAAAATGAATACGAGGCTGTAAAAAAGCCAATGCTAGGAGACTATAATGTACCTTTTACTATTACTAGCATTTATGTGACAACACACTCGAGAATTTTTTTACTATTAAAATAATTTTAAACTTTAAAGGATTTCTATAATCCCCTGTGGCTCTAATATATGTATTATATATGGCAAGAAGAGAGGGGACTAAAGTTTGCACAAGTTCTCAACAGCTCCACTCACATTCATAGGTTGGGAACAAATCTTTTGAGTTTCTGAAATATGGAATCAGGCTCGCTATCAGAAATAACGAAAATCAGAGAAGTCAAACCATTACTGGGAAAATAAATCTGAAATGTTATTTTATAATGAGGTAGGTGCCATGAACTATTAAGACGTTCTGCAAAAGACTGCTTCTTTCCTTAAGTAGCTAATATTGATATATTTTGTATCTCTTCCTCTGCCACACAAAGAATTGTCTATTTTGGCATTTCTATGGATTGTGAGTTTTGCAGATCATGAATGCAAAGGCAAAATTAATGCAGAATATGCACGTGGAAAGCTTTATTGTGAGCAAGGAGGATGGCTGAATTTTTCTTCCTCCATCCTGAAGGGAGTACTTCAGGTATAGAAGGAAATCTAGAGATTTCTTCTAACTTCAGATCGTATTTTGAAGCTTTGGTTTCAGATTTTAGGGAAAGGAAGAAGAAATATAACAAAAACTGAGTGGAAGGAAGATTTCACATTCCAGTGCATCTGGAAAGATTTATTCCCCACTTTTAAAGAGGTATTACCAACAAAAACCCAACAAAACAACAGAATTGCAGTTTTGTTTGACATTTGTATTTTTATTGTCAGTCAGGCAAAGAAATGCTCAGCAAATACCTAACAGAGACTATTGTAACTGTGTAAAAAAACAGGTCATTGAGTTATGACCACTCTACTACAATATCCAGGCAAATATTTCTTCTAAGAGACTCAGAATTACTATGTAAGTGATAATGTTGACATGTTCACAGCTACCATCTGATTCTACATTTTTTCAAAATCCCTGGAAGGTTACTCAATCTCATCACCGAGCATAGGGTATGAACTACAGTGACACTACTGAAGTACTATTTCTACATGACTAAAGATTCTGCAGCACCAGCAAAATTATCTTACCACAAAACCCCACTAGCACGTGTTACTAAAAATAATGGAGCACTAGAGGAAAAAAATGGAGGGATGGGAGGTGTTGTCAGTAAATCCAAGCTTCAGGGACAGTTCCATTATAACAGTGTATGATTTTGATTCTTAAAACACTGGGAGAAGGTTAGCATTGAAACAGTACCACTTATCTGAAGACAATACATTTTCATTCACCTTTGTAATCTTTCTGTTGGGATGGCAGGGTGTGGAAAGAAAGAATAACATGATCCTTCCTTCTCTAGTTGAGGTCTGGTGAAAGAAGTTTCCTAACTACATCGAATCAAAAAGGCATATCCTGGGAATGTGAGATTCTCCCATGACCCTAAATGCGTGCAATACATATGAGAAAACTTTTGGAATATGCTACATGAAAAACATTCATCTATGAAAGACAGCAATTTGGTATTGATCGTTCATCGAGTTTTGCAGCCTTTCTAATCTGACCTTTGGATTCCTGATACTGGAACTGTAGTACATATCAAGAGTAGCAATACTGAATTTATTATAATTGCCTTAAAAAAAAAAATAAAAAAATTCTTCAGCTGATTTGTAACTTCATTGCCTCACAACTAAGGAAATACAGGTGCATGCAGAACTGACCTGAGCCACAGCAATATTGGGACTCAGGGGCCCCATGTCTGTTAGGCAAGATGTAAGGCAGGTCTGCTCCCACCTCTTTGCAGCGTCCCAAGGACAGCACATTTCATGCAGGGCAAGAGATTTGCTATGAGTGCTATAGCCCAGGGAGGTCTGAGAAATACACGTTGCAAGAAATCAAGAGAAGAGAGAGTGAAAGCACATCATCTATAAAACAGCTTGACCGAGCAAGTAAGGCTGATTACCTGCACTGTGCAACTATTGTCACGCCGGCTCCACGGGGAGCACATTCATTTGTCACTTCCACCACACCATATCTCAAGACATGCGAGTATTACATCAAAAGCATCCCTCAGCAGTTGGCTAGCAGCCTGCTTTCTGGCACATCTCAAATGCATGGATAAATACTCAGGGCTATGCACACTGCTCTCCATCACCCTATTTCTAACCTCTTTCGAAGCATCTGCGCACCAGCTTAAATTCACTGGCTTTGGCTTTTCCCCAGGTCACTCTTCATTTACAGGTATTTGCGTTTGAAGTAGGTGAGGGTGCTCCTGCTGGGGCTCCAGGGCCTGCGGGACCCTGCCTGGGGCAGGGTGCTGCTAGAGGGGCGTGACCCAGAGCGGGGCAGGGTGGCATATGCAGAGGGAGAGGTGGAGCGGGGTAAATTGGTGTAGGAAGAACGGGACAAGGTGTTGTAGGAGGAGCGGGACAAAGAGCTGTAGGGAGCACGCGTGAGTGTGCCATAGGCTGTGCGGGACAAGGGGGAGTAGCCCAAACGCCCTGTGGGGCTCCACGCTGAGCGTGTGGTGGAAGCCCACGTGGAATGGGAGCCCAAGCGAGCTGTGGTGTCACTGGAGGGGCCCCACTGTGGCCCACACAGCGAACGAGACCCCGGTGTGCCCACAAGCCGGGAGACTGAGCGAGTGGTAGGTGCATAGAGGGAGCGGGCTGTGTTGGCTGCCAGTGGTCGTGGGGTTGGGGGACATGGGATGCAGGCTGCTGATGAGTCCTCTGGGTGAGCAGCAGGTGAGCTGGTGGAACGGGCCCCCCCAACCCCCAGTGAGATGGAAGTGGGGGAGCACAGCGAGTGGGCTGCAGGGGGCCCCACTGGGCGAGAAGCTGGAGAGCACAGCGAGTGGGCTGCTGGGGGTCCCACGGGGCGAGGGGATGGGGAGCACATTGAGTGGGTTGCTGGGGCATTCACAATCTGTACCCCTGCTGGGGTAGCACTACGTGTGGCAGAGTGGGACACCGGGGATGCTGCTGGGCAGGGGCCTGGAGAGCACACACCATGGGCTACCGGGACACTCAAGGGTTGGGAGGATAGGGTGGCCATTGGGCCACAGGGAGGCTGGGCTGTGGGAGAGGGTGCAGAGCCACAGACAATGTGTGAGATGGAGGCAGCAGGAACTGAAATGGGAGCTGGTGGCTGCATGGGACTGCCAACGGCACAGGCTACTGGAGAGCACACAGGGTGGGATGGTGGGACAGACATATGAGTAGGGACTGCCTGAGTTGCTGTAGTGGGACCAGAGCCAGCCATGAAGTGGGTCAGCAGGGCACTCACCGCATTATTCGCGGGGACAGAGACAGAGTAGGACATTGGCCCCCCTCCACCTCCAGGCTGGTGCGCAGGAGCAGGACCTGTCTCAAACACCACGTGAGGCATAGGAGGGCACAGGGGGTTGGATGTTGGGGCAGGCATGGAGCCATACATCGATGGAGGCATCGGGGCACACGTAGCAGGAGGCACAGTCTCACATATGACGCGGAAGCCAGGATCGCATCCCAGGTCAAAACCAGGATTGACGCTTGGATTGAAACCTTGGTTGCAGATGGAGTTGCATAAGGGATGGCCTGCAGGGAGGTACACAAAGTCATACACAGGCTGGCCCCCTGCACTGCAGTTTGGGTTGCACACTGGGATACATATATATTCACACATGGAGTTGAATGCAGGGTCTGCAACGGGAATAGGCCCCGAGTTGTTCATGGGGACGGAGCCGTTCTCACAAACCGGGACTGATCCATTCTGGCTGGTGGGCAGGATGCCATTCTGGCCTGTGGAGCAGCACACTTCGGCCTTAGTGCATCCCTTGCAGTAGGCAAACTTGTGACATCCTAAGTTGGCCAGGAGCCGGTGGCTGCCAAGTCTGTAAGGTGTGAACTCTACAATGGTCCGTGCCTGTTGGTTGGATGCCAGCGTTCCCAAACTGGTGCAAGAGAAGGAAAAGAATTAGGGTCCTGGGTAGCTCAGAGACCTGAAGCACTACAAGATGAGCTTACACAATTATGTTTGATTTGCTACAACACATTTTTCAGAAACAACCAGTTACAACAATTTTGTTATTCTTTCCTTCCTCCAAAAACACCCCACATTCTGTGTTGTGAAAAGCATGGTAGCAACTTCTGTCCCAAAATAAGATTTGGAAAACTCCCATAGTGATTTCTGTGATTGAAACTTGAAACTCATTCCTGATACTTTCCTGAATTCTTCAAAAAGGTAGCACCCTTCTGCCTCAAAGATGCATTTACTGCTTCCCATTTCCAGTACTCTAAATTGGATTGTGCAGCTTTGTAGAATCAGTTTCATTATTATTCAGCAAGAACAATTCCTAATTGCTTCCCCTCAAAACTAGTCATACTTCTGTCAGTTTTTCTTCTCATGAAGAACAGCAATTCATAATAATGAACAGCTACTTTTCCTAAGTTGTTATAACATCCTGGAAGCTTCCAGTTTTCTGTGATTAACGTGTTATGAGCTTAGAATGCATATAGCTATTTCTCACTGTCGTTTTCTAATTGTTCATGTATGTGGTGCCAGTTCATGAATATTTAGAGGAATTCTATTATAAACTCAATAGGATTATAAGGGATGGAGGACCCAGCTAGAATTTCTTGTAATGAAGAGTGCATTCCCTTTCAGATAGAAATTTGAAACATACACTTAAATTAAATCTTGAGGAAAATGAAGCAGCAGCTTATCTTCTCAGCTATAAATGATCCATCAGTTTCAAGAGGAATGAGGCTTCTAGGGGAGCTTCAGATTAAGAAGGGGCAAAAATTCCTGCTCAGGTTCTAAACACCAAAAATATCAGAATTATTGTTTTCCTCAAAACCTGCTCTGATCTAGCACACCTTAGTCAACCCCCAATATTATCCCCATTTAAGTAATTGATGATCTTACTCAATGGTCATAGGCTCTTTGAATAAACCACAGCCTTCCAATGTCATTACGCAGTTCTTCATATCTTCCTGGAGAGGATTGCAGAAAGAGATCTCTGCAGTACATGGTACTTTCAGCCTGGGCTGGCTCAGTAGCTAGTCAGAAAATAAACACATTTATGTTTTGTAACCATTACAAAATTAACAATGAAGTAACTAAATGTAAGAAAGGGGGAAAAAAAAGTTTATTCATACATGTTTCTTTCTGATTAATTTCTATGCATCACTCTAAGTCAACTGTTACATATTTAGAATCACACTGATCTTGCTAAAATAAAAAAAATACAATAAAAGAAAAAGGGAAGAATTTTGGTTTATTTGCATTGTATCTAGGAAGTGGCCAATAGGAGTCCTTAAGTCTGTTCCGTAGATCACTAATTCCATCATTAAAGTTCTTTACCTTTACAATAACAGGTGGCCTGTTGATCACGATATCCCTGCTCACCATCAAAACTTCTCCACACTCTGGATCTGAGACAGCAACTACTTTCATAATGTTGTGATCACAGAGATAAGGCCCATATTGACTATATGATATACACAGAGGAATTTTTTTCACTGCAAAAGAAATTTATTTCAATTATTTTTTTTTCTGAAGTTTTTCCTTCATTCTAAAGTTTAATTGACACTTACAATAGCTTAATTAAATATTAAGGTATCACAGTATCTTTGAAAACAGACATGATTTTCCCTGGTTTAGCATGATACATTGCTGCTTTCAACAACCAGCTTCACAGTTTTCAGTTAATGCAACTGTATCAGTGCATTTACAAGGAGGTTGGTTTATTATTATTATTCAAAATTTAAAACTTAAAGTAATAATTCAAATGTAGGCAAATTAAAGCTTAGTAAAACAGAATGTTAATATCAGGTATGAAATTTCATTTTATAATATGTTTTAATTAAAGAGAACATTTTTCTTCCAGAAAAATATATTAGCCATGAAAACAAGCAATTATGTTCTGATACACTTTTGCACTTCCCAGCATATGGTATATTCAGAAATAATTACTTTAGTACTCAAAACAAATGTTTTATACTGGCTCATCTTTTCTAGCCAAAGGAAACAAACTGCTTTTCTGATACACAGCTGCAACTTTATCTTAGTACTGAGTATAGAATTAAGAATTGAACTTTTATTGGAAACAAGTTTTTAAATGATCATAAGAATCTCTAAATCTTGAGAAATTAAGGAGGCACTATGACTCATCTGTCACTATACATGTAATATTGACACTGCATTGATTTTTGAGTGATCACTCTAAAATGAATCCAGCTGCCAATATTTATCACTTTATTCATTTCACTTCCTATCAGTATTAGAAAGTCTCCACTAATCCTTTAAAAAAAAAAAAAAAGGACAAGAGGGTATTAGAAAAAAATCACCTCCTTACCTTCCCTTGGACCCAATGTAACAGTCACGCTGTCTTTCCAAAACTGATCCATTGGGCAACCACTGTAGGTTATTATTTGTGCACACAAATTAAACTTCAGGGTTTTGTTTTCACTACGTAAATTTTCAAGCAGCCAGTGCAGCTGGACATCTTCACCATACATTGGGCAGTTAGCCATCTTTAACCGCATGTTAATACCAGAGTCACTCAAAAATGGGTTTTTCAGAGATGATAACTCCCTCTCAATATGACTGTTGGAAGCATTGCAGTACCCTGGGTGAATTCTTCTGTAAGCCCGGTAATAGGCTTCTTTGTTTTTCACAGAACCTGTGGAAGAAGATACACAATAATGAATCAGCTGAAGGCATGAGAAGTAACATCTACCCAAATACTAAGGATAATGAAATTTCTTCCTCCCCCTTCCTGAAACCTAATGTAGTGCCTTGGTGTAAAGCAAATATACCAGATAATGAAACAAAAGATACAGTAATCTGACGGCACAGAAGTAAATAAATATCTGAGAGGAACATTTTAAAAAACTATTTTACTTTTATTAGTTAAATTTAAAAAGGGTCATGTATATCTCAGAATGCGTAGATAGTGCAAAACTCAAAATATAACCCTTTATTAGTGTTAGGGTGAACAATAAATGCTAACAGGTCTCTCATAAAGCAAAATACACCACTCATACAAAGAAAGTATCAATTCTTTTATGTTTCTGATAAAAAAACCCCAACAAACAAACAACAAACCATAACAAAAAAAACATAGAAACAAAAATCCCAACACACACCCCCAAAAAAACCCCAACCAAGCAAAAAGAAAAATAACAGAGCTTGCAATTTTACAATCAACTGTGATTCACTCATCAGTCCTTTAAGCAATTTTTCTGGCTGAACTCCTCCCTGCTGCTGGAAGATTAAACTCAGTAAACAGTAGCTAAAAGTAAGTGCAGAATATCCTAATCATACAAGAATTAAGTAAGTAAGCATTTTTTCCTGAAAGACCTGGTACAAGAAACCACAAGTAAGAAGTTAATCCTGGTTTTAAAAGAATTTAGGCTTTTTAGATTATCTGAAGTCTACTAATATTTCAAACCACTGTTCAGGTGATACCAAAACATGTATATACAAATAATGGTATTAAAAAGACTGGAAGCTATATCCTGTAAGGAGTGCCTGAGGACTTTGGGTTTGTCCAGTTTGGAGAAAAGGAGGCTGAGGGGCAACCTCATTGCTCTCTTCAGCTTCCTGAGGAAGGGGAGAGGGAGGTGCAGGTCTCTTCTCCCTGGGATGCACTCACAGGATGTGTGGGAATGACTCAAAGCTGAGTCAGGAAAGGATTAGACTTGACATCAGGAAACATTTCTTTACTGAGAGGGTTGTCAAACACTGGAACGGGCTTCCTAGAGACACTGCCAATGCCCCAAGCCTGTCAGTCCCTTAAAAAAAGGCATTTGGACAATGCCCTTAATAACATGTTTTAAGTTTTGGTCATCCCTGAAGTGGTCAGGCAGTTAGACTAGATTACTGTTGTAGGTAATCCTGTCCTGTCCTATCCTATCCTATCCCTTCCTTTCCTAAATGGATGTAATTACTGTGTCCTTTGTTTGACTCATCTAAATATGTTTAGAAGTTTAAGAATCAAGATTTTTGAATAGAAAGGCATCTTCTTTCTCAAAGAAAGACAATATTTTTCTACTCATTTTAACACAGGATATACTACACTGATATTTTTATATGATTATAATTTAAAATCCCTTTAACAGGACACTTAATGACTTTTCATCATACCTAGTTCGTACTTGTAAGCCCCAGTGATATCTTCGAATTGCTCACTGCCAACACTCTTGGTGATAAGATGTTGTCCACATGGCCAAGCATCGCAGAAGAATTTGGTCTTTTTGGCATTGTTTTGTGAAAGCCAGCCAACATAGTTTGAATTTACTCGAGAAAACATATGATGACCATCATAGTCCAAGTCCAGTTCCCCTTCTCTGATGCTTCGAACCCACGTAGGACCACTGCAAGCTAAACCTAAGTCGGATAACAAAAATGTTATAATAGGTTGTAACCTGAGCAGTAGAGAAACTCAACATGAGCTGAGGAAAACACAGTTATAGTAACAGTTACCTCTGCCTGTTTCCAAAGGTGTTGGATCCAGGCACTGCCAATCACCACAGCATTGATTTAGGTCTCTGCGAGCCATCCAAGATTCATTCCAGCAGTGATATCGCCTGTAGGATGGAGGAATATAGGATTAAGGACATCTCTTGGATCATCAAGTTCAATGCCATATGATGGAGGAAAGCCATGTCAGAGATTGCCTTTTAACCAGCTGAGGAGTCTCAATTTCTTAACACTGTTAATGATGTCTGGTGACAGGAGTTGTATTGGTTTTTATCACTCAGACTGGAAATTTGTTCCAGAACCCTACAGACAGACATGATTGCAAAACATTCTTCTTATAGCCCCCTTTATTTTAGTTGATAACACACCAACACAGTTCTTTTGTTTAAGTAGGTTATTTTCCTAACATTCTCTTCCTAGTTCTTTATAGTAAAACCACATACTGTCTTTGTCTTCTTTTCAATGGCTTAAAGAAAAAATTCTCAAGTCTTTTGTGTTAAAATAAGATCCTCATGCTCTTAGTATTTCAGTTTGACCTCATCTTTGTGATACATGAAAGGGCAGAAATTTCAATAAAGGCTCTCACAGTTGAGTCTTGGATGCAAACAAAATTCTGGTGCAGTGAAGCAATGAATATACAGGCCAAGGGTGAAAATAAGAAATTCTGATATGATGAGTGATAATGTCATAGTTATATGAACATGAATTGAAAGGTTTACAAGAATGCAGCAATCTATGATAAAGAACCTCATGAAGACAACATAATTATCAGTCAAGTGATTATAACTTAAGATAATAGTCCTAATTTGTGATAAATTTTCACTTGTGTTCCATGATCTACTTAATATTTTTATAGCTGCTAATATTGCTGGGCTTATACTCACAAGTGATTTACACTAATCTTTCTATTATTTCACTTTTGACAATACCAAAAGATCATCTTCATTTCTTATTTACCATAGCTTGTCTTTACCACACAGGTTTTTTCCAGTACAGTCAAAAATCTCATTGACACCAAGGGGATTCTCAATTGAGCATGGAAAACAGAAGTTTGTGACAACACGGCTTGGAATTCCCAAACACCTCATCACTGTAAGAAAAAAAGTTAATTCAATTAATTGCAATTAATAACAATATTATTGTAATTACTTTCAAGAACCAGTGTCATTAATAGTAACAACATAATTATTAATTGCAATCAACCAATATTAATTAGAAATGGTAACTAATCAAACAAATCCTTCACTTATTTTATAAATAATTCTCCTATAGTCTACTTTTCAATTATATAAACACAACAGATAGGAGGCAATATTTGGGATGCAATGATTCTGTCTTCAAAGCTTATTTTTAGTGGTTGAAATATAGTCTGAAAACAGCCTCGCAGAAAGGAATAGCTTGTTACTCTTCCAGCTTTAAAAAAAAAGCAAACCACAAAACCAGACCTGTTATAAGTTCACAAATAACGAACCTGATCCTGCATTAATAAAACACTGTATTCTTTTTTTGCAAACAGTGGGTCATACATATAGATTCATGTATGGGATATCAATTTAATTTTCTTCAGTGTAGAAGCAGGTTAAGTAAACAAATGGTATTTAGTTGGAACTCAATTTTTTGTCTTTAGAGTTTAGTTCATTATTATCTCATCCTTTGCAACAAAAGAAGATAGTAGCCTGCTGGTTTTATATTTTGGAGGAGATGTTGCTAGAGGTCTTCTTCCTCTTCATTAGCTTAGTATTTTTCTCATCCTCCAAGCCTCACCCAATGGATACATTTTGGCTCCACCGTGCTGCACTTCTTCTGTGTTTTAATAAAAGCTGCAGTATTGGTAGCTGCAGGGTCTAAAGATCACAGAAAAGAAAGTAGTGCTTTGCTTCTTGCTCTTCTTGCTGTATAGGAACGTATTATGCTGTAATAAACGCTACATTAGGAGCCATTCTATACCATAAAAAGACAAAAATACTCCATTTCTTTTCTAGTAAAATGCTTATGAGACATATTCTTCCCATAGTTTTTAGGGTCAGATGTTTATGATCCCAGTTTTCTCCCTTTCTTTTTGGATAACAAGGTAAGGACAGGCTGAAATATCATACCTGTGCACATTACTGAAGCAAGAGACCCACAGTACCCATATCTGACTGGCCTGCATCTGCCATTGTACCACTGCTGAAGAATAGGAACACTTCCATTCCAGGAAAATGGTTTTGTTCCTTTCAGGTAATCATTATTTTCTGGAATCTTCATGATACTGTTAGTGGTATGGCTGCTTATCTAGAAAGAGAAAAGAAAAGCAACCTTTTCAAATAGCTGACCATGTCTTCACATCCTAGCATATCACAAAAGCCTCAGAGATTAGGGTTGCAATTTATTTTTTCCTGTGTATCTGAGCACAGAAAAGATTTTGCTTGTATTAGAATACAGCACAACTTGTTCTATACTATAAGAAAGAGTGACCTGATCTATTCAGAGGTCACATGTCAGTAGAGGTCTTACCATGTGATTTACCACCATGCTGACATGCACAGGATCATTGCGCCAACAATGGTCACGATCAGAGCCATGATGGTAACTCGCACCCATGTCTAGGATCTTCAAGCAGATATCTAAAATCCCATCTTCAAACTGAGGAAAGAAGTCAACAGAGGCATCATGGTATTCTGATGATAAAAATCCTTTCTTGTCAGTACTCCAGTCTTTTTCATGTGTATGAGCTGCCCTCTCTCCTTCCCCACCCCCCCCACCCCCCCTTTCTTTTTAATTTTTCTATTCAAGCACAGATCCTAGTGGTCTGCATGGTTTTGTCTATCAGCCTAAGGGAAAAACAAAGGGAAAACATGTAATTTTTGCCTATGTTTGACCAACAGAAAAATTCTTCCTCAGAAGCACAAAATACTGCTTTACCTTTTCCAAGAACAGCTGGCAGTTTCCTTAATTTTACTGCAGAAAACTTCCTTAGTTGTTTGGTCTACAGTGAGGTACTCAAACCATACATGTATAACCTGGACTGGGCCTGAAAACCTTTCACAGTCAATAACACAACATGCATTTCCGAAAATATATGGCAATGCTTCATTTATCCCTGTATGATGATATCTACTTCTGAACAAGTCTTCAAAAAATACCTGTCCAAAGTGCCATGGTCGAGAGGTAATATGCTTGTGAACTCCTTCATACAGTATCCCATGTTCATTCAGAACATATTCTTCTCTGTGGGCCTGATTGTCCATATATACAGGGTCATCTGAAAAGATGCAAAGCTATCAGACACAATGTACATTTCTAGTATCTTCTTATGTATCATCTACTTCACTGGATCCCTCTTTCTTCTTCTACCTATTTTTAATTTATACTTTTAAATATGTTCAAGGGTGGGGACTCTTTAAGCATTCACAGACAAATCATTTCTACTTAGAGCTAGATATGATCTTTAATAAGTCTCTCCCTGATGTCATGCACCTGAATTACAGAGTTTGCGATTTATCTTCACAATTAGATGTTCTAGGAGTCAAACACTGTGCACTGAGAGTTGGGTATCTGATTTTGATCAAATCAAAAGCACAGACAATGTAAGTATTTGCTATGTAATTATTTTGGCAAGGTCCTACAGACTCCAGAATTGCTTGCTACCAAAACCAGATCTACAGAATTTCATTTGCATTTGTACTATGTTATTTCATGGTAATACCACAGGATTCACAGAATGGTTGAGATTTTAAGGGACTTCTAGAGGTTGTCTTGTATAACCCCCCTGTCTCAAGCGAGACCACTTAGAGCTGGCTGCCCAAGACAATGTCCAGGTGGCTTCTGAACATCTCCAAGGATGGACTCTTCACAACATCTCTGGGCAACCTGTTCCAGTGCTAAGTCACCTTCACAGTAAAAAAGTGTTTGCTGATGTTCAGAGTAAACCTCCCGTGTTTTGGTCTGTGCCCATTGCCTCTTGTCCTGTCAAGCAATTGTAAAAGTGAGGGGGGGAAATTATACTACATACCTAGTACCATTAACAAACCAAATCGAAACAATGGCTTGAGTCTTGAAGTTGGAGGGGAAAAAAAATAAAACAAAACCAAAACAAAATCTCTATTTCTCATTATTTCTCTGACTCCATTCCTTACTCACCAGCTAAGTAATTAATATGTTTAACATTTTTGCTCATCACTAACATTTTTCTTAAAACTATCTGATCATCACTTAAGTTCTTACCTGCACACCAGGGGTTAAAGAGGACATAAAAATCTCCAAGACATCGCTGATATGTGTGACCACAAGATGTGATTTGCATATTGAGAATATAGCGGCCAATGCAGGCATTGGAGGGAGGAAACACACTGATACTGATGCACTTTGGCTGATGAATTTTGTAGGAAGCACTCCAGCAGGTTTGATCTAGACATCTGCCCATTGGGAAGGTACATTTTGTCTCATTTGATTCACAGGGTCTGAGGCCTTTTCAGGAAAATAAAACTTCAATCAGACTAAACAAAGCATATTTAAAAGGCAAGTAATTTGCTTAGCCATCATTTGCAAAGCAAAGCACCCAAGGGTGGAATTCTTTTTCACTTGTCACTTCTCTTGAAAAGTGAGAAAAACTTTACATGTTAGCAGAACTGCCTGAGTTAGAGGGAGGTAGATTCCTCACACAGACAATGAATGAGGAGATACTATTTGTCACTGAAGACTACAGAAAATACTGCTTACCAGCAAAAAACTGGGAAAGACTATACAGAGAGAGTTCACCTGTTTCCACGGTGAAAATAGCCTCGTCAACAGAGTCATCCCATTCCCGATTTTGGAAGCGAGCATAAAAGCTGAAGGCTTGTCCTCTCCTTATTATTTGTCTGTCAGTTCCGAAGAAATGGGTATTATGAATTTGGCAGTTGGAAGGACAGTTGAGATCAACTTCTCCCAGCTCAATGACTGCAGGATGGAGAAAGGAACAAAAGTAAAAACAGATATTTGAGTTCCCATCATTGGCTGAGGTCAAGATAATATGGAAGAGGAGATAATACTGAAAGACTGAGATAACCATTTCAAAAATTAATTCAAGAGTTCATTCAAAACTCAGCAACACTGCAATTGAGACATACCTCCGTAAAAGTATCCTTACAAGTTCACCACTTGCCTAGTTTGCATGTGGAAACTTGTATAACACTTTAATTTTTCAAGCTATAAGTTTCCTATCTTTTAGATGGTGCCTTCTTGCTTTATAAATACCTTATGCCAAGCAATGATATTAATATCTCTGCTTGAGGAATTGATTTTGTATTGTAATATTCTCTCTGCAATACAGCATGCTGTCTACAGAGAGTTACTTCTCAACTACAGCTAAACAAGAATGTTTTGCACTTTTTTATACAAGTAATAAAATAATTAAGTAAAAATATTCATCCATGAAGGAATGCCCTGACATAACAACTTCCTCATCTTCCTCCAGGACTACAGCCTCTTATTGCATGTTTGTCACAATAAAGTTATAACAAGTGTGTTTTGATGTTAAGATAGACTTGAATGATGTTGAAAGTTTAAGCCTTCCTTCTGAAGCTCAGAAAAGGGTGCAAAATTGAAGAGACAGAAAAAGCACACAGTCCTTGTCAGATAGGGTGAGGAAAGGTAGAATATTAAAAGGATCATACCCAAACCATTGAAGCTGTACAAAGTGTTTCACAGTGTATCAAGCTACACCAAACTTTTTAAAGCTTAATACTGCAAAGAAATAACTTACCTAATATTAATTTTTATAATCTTCCTTCACTATCATGATGCATTTTAGATGTACCTCATTAATTTCTTTACAATTATTGTTCAAAACACTGAAAACAATGTACCAATAGAATAAATCAATGTCTTAATTATTTACAAAAAGAAATATGTAGAAGCCTGATTATCTGAAGTGAGAAGAATATAACACAGTTGAAAGAAAAGAAAGAAACCTCAATTAAATAGATCCAATGTTCAAAAAAGACAAACAAATATCTTGAGAAGTAATTTCAGAGCTGGAGAATATCAAAAGAAAAAAAGCAAGATAGGAGTGTAGTTGCTAACCTTAAAAAAAAAATTATCATAATTATAAATTGTAATTCAGAGAATAATGTAACAGTTCTGAAAGACTGAATGAGTAAAAAAATGAGAATAAAAGGAGCCAGATGTTGGGAAAGAGTCAGTGATCACATCAAATGCCACAGTGAGAATTTCAAAATAAGAGCCCAGATGAATCAGAAGTCTGAAGTGAACAAAAGAAAGGTGAGAGATGTCAGTTAAAGCGAGGCTACAATTATGTTGCCTGTAACAGTTTGGACATACTGATACTGCTTAAAGGAACAGCTTAGAAGGCCACCATATTCAAAAACCAATACTGATAATAGCTAATGCATTCAAAGCTTCTGTATTTCTTCAGAAAACCAGACAGATAGTTTATGGTGAAAGCAATTTGTACAACCATGGATTTTAGTCAGAAAAAAATGTTGGATTATATCCTCATACCACTTGTGAAGCAGTGGTATGCAAAATGGTACATTGTTAGCCCTGTGCTGAGTGTGATAATTCACAATGTCATCCTGAAGAATGGTAGTGTTGAATTTGCAGACTACTTGTATACTGCAATAGTCAGTAGTTTAAATAATTACTTAGTACTTATCTAATTAGACCTAGCGAGCCTTAAATAAAGGTATGTATGTACCAGTTAGACTGAATAGTTACATCACCTGTACAAAACCTTTTGAGAGAAATAACTATGCCTTAACTTGGTCTGCCTTATAGGCATCTGATTTATTAGAAGCCATGATAGTACAAAGTGTACTAGGTATAGTTACTACTGGTCATGCAGAAATCAATTCACCTCACCAGGTGCACAGTTCAAATAGAAGAAAAATGTTAGATTGACAAAAAGTCTTTTGGCAAATACAATTCCATATTCAGGGTGTAATGCTTAAGTAATGCAATGAATCTATGCTGACTTGAAGGATTTTACATAATTCTGGTTAGTCAAAGATCAATAATACAGAGATGCTTTTAAATTCTAAGTCAAGATTAGATCGAATGGAATCCAAAACAAAGATATCTCACTTCAGTTGTTCAATTAAAGCCTTCAGAGTTGAACTTTTGTCTAAACTAGGCTCTTATTTTTCTTGCTGGCTGAAAACACTGTGAACAGCACCTAAAAGATCATATACTTTGCAGAAGCAGGTAGCTGATTAGAGTTAATTATCATAATCAAGAACAATTAATGCAACAAGTCAAAACAATAGGTAAGCAGTACTAATTTTTCCCTGAATTAGCTATGTAATCAAAAGCTTTGTAAGCCATTCGCAGAATACAGTAAGGGTAAAAGCTGAATTTATGTAAGTTTAAAAAACATTTTTTCTCTATGTAAAAAATATAAGCCAAAGATGGATTCCTAATATCAGTAAACAATCAGGTTTGTTCAGCACTCAGGTGCTAAAGTTCTATTTGCTGTTAAACTGTAAGAGAAATATAAATATATGTATAATATGAATCTTTAATGTCATTGAAAATATGAATGTGGCATTGAGGCTTATCTAACAAGGTTTTTGACTGACAGCTCAAGCCAGAGTTACCAATCTGAAACAAAAGAAGAAGGAGAAAGAATTGATGGAGCAATCTTACTCCTATTCAAGTCAATGAAGCACTCCCATTCAAGCATGATCAGGCTCCTTTTGTGCTATATACTAAGTACATAAGACTCTCCATCTTTGTCCAAAGGGGCTTACCTGAGGATAAGGTGAAATTTACAATCTTTGTTGATCATTAGTCATAAGTTGAACATCAATATATTCATTATGATTGTGTTTATATATCAGTACAAGGGATTTTAGCAGCAATGAACAGTCTAAAACTTGAGGATCTTTACGTTTTCCTGAAAATTTTCAAAATTACAAACTGGATTGCATTTTCTTGTATTTGAAGTCTTTCACTATTCATTTTATTGATATTTTTATTGTTTACTACTATTCATTCTGATATGGATAAAAATTACTTTTTTTTTAAATTCAAATATTTCCTAGAGTCTGCATAAATAAACTTCTTCTAATTAAGCATAATTTGCTGCTTTTGGTAACAGCTTCATATTTTTTCCCACAGAAAACTGTCTTTAACAGGTGTGCGTTCCTACAAAAATTTCTTATTTTAAAAAGTAAAGATTGGTTTAGTGGGATGTATCTAGGGATCAAAAGAAGATTGTAGGTTTGTTTATAATTACCTTTTTTTTAAATCAGGATATAAGGTAGTTTTCTGCTTTCTGCCTTGTAATATTAGAAAAAAAAATGCAGTACATCCTTCCATCTTAGAAACTCATTATCAGCCTTCCTGATAAACATTTAAGCCCTCCTCAGTGTTTCTTACAATGTTTCCAGTTATGCTTTGGGCATGTGGCAGTGCCACAACAGCGCCAGTTTGTACAACTATATCTTATTTAACCTAATCAGAACTAAAAATGGAAAACATTACATGTCCTGATTAACCTGACTGTGTCACCATGCTCAGAGTGCTATTAAAATCTTTTTTTTTTAAGACATGTTTGATGCCTTTCTGTTATTTTAATAGAAAGGCGCAACAGGGGGTTTCATTCAGGGTTAACCTCCAGTTTTACAGGGAGCTTCATTCTTATTCCTGACACCTCAGCAGTCATCATATTTTACCAGAACAAACCAGAGCCTTTGTATAAACAGATTAGGAGTGGGGGGTTGAATTCTGCAAGTAGCTTCAAACCTGCAAATAAAGTATTGGGCTGTGTCCATTCTCCACTCTTAAAGGCTTTAGTCTCAAAACTGAAATAATTAAATAATCCTACAGGAAGTTAAACTTCTCCTCTAGGCCAAGTGTACTTGCAGTTCATCTTTCTTTTTTTGCCACCTAATTGTTTCATAACCCATTTTCTGCTGTACTACAACTGCAATAAGAAGAGGTGAAATGTTACAGTTGTGCTGTACTACCCCCCGAGTGTTTGTGGAAGAATAAAAGATATTTGTATCTAACTAAGCTGAGGAATTTGGATGTAAATCACTGTTCTCTGAGAAAATACATCTATTGACAAGTTAATGTCAAAAAAAGTTATGGTGGCTGAGGGCTGACGGTAACTGTACTAGGGAAATGAAAATACTTACCTATGTCCTTTAGTTTAAATACCAAAGCTATTGAGAGGAATGTGTTTTAGGAACTCCCTTTGGTTGGTACTTTTCTAAAACAAAACCATCTCCCTTTCCACACTGACTTTCATGAAATTACAGCTTTTAACTGTTATTCTCTTCTCATGAACTGCACAACAAGTATGAAAGTCCAGCTTTGATATTTGAACTTTAATCATCAGGACCAGGCACTGAGAAGTGAGACACTGGTGCATATGTCTTTTCTTGGATGCCATATGCACTGCCTCCATGCACACAGCAGCTCTGCTCTATACTCACTTTAGAACAGCTACATGTCTACTAAAGAAGGTATACAAATTCTTAAGTGTAATGATGATTGAATTCACAAATGAGCAACCCATGATTTTTGACTGTCCACCACCCTGAGCCACTGTGAGAATTTTCAAAGCCATATAACATTGAAAGTCTTCTAGTTGGAATTTCAGGAATGCTTAGCATAAGAGAGCAGTCCTTCACGTCAGATGCAATATGAAAGGTGGCTTCTCCCAAGATTTGCTTCCATGCATAAATACTGGGATCTCAAAAAATACCCATTTAAAGGGAAAATGGGTCCTTTATCTGCATACACTGAAGTTAGGAAGAATTTGAGCTTCACTGCAATTTTGTCATTGATGGAGAAATCTTAAAAAAAACCAACTGCTTTTCTGGTACAAAATATGGAGTACGTTTTCAAATCAAATTTGGAAACAAAGTTGTAGGGCTCTAATGATT